>MU226176.1:5417602-5453318 GCA_018584345.1 Thuja plicata | reverse complement strand
TTGACGAGGACTGTCTTTCGGAGAGCTTGTTCTCCCTCGAGATCCCTTTTTAGATTTCTATTTTTATTTAATTGATTTGGCATAAAGCTTTTCTTTATTCTGATATCAACACAAGGTTTTGCAAAATGGATGGACACTTTTTATTCATTCATAATTCTTATTACAATATTCAGGTGAATGACCTTGTCATTCTTATTTTCCCGTGTCCCTTCTCCCTTCGGTCACTATTACATACTTAAACTCCTGACGGCGTTTGCCATCACGTTCCTCTTCGAGACGTGTACGCTCCTGTTCATGATACTCTCGGAGGATGGCTTGCCGTCGTTCCTGTCGAGCACTTTCCTCCACACGAGCGCGTTGTGCCAACAACCTTGGAAGATGGTTTAGCAGACGGTTGGCTGCAGGGTTGGCCTCGATGGTAGACCACACGGCACCTTGTGGGACTTCCGCTTCGTATGCTTCCCTGCGGACGTACGTTTCTATCGCCGCATGCAATAGAATTCTGAATTCTCTTGTTTGGTTATCCTCCCCTTCGTATAGTTATGTACGTGCATCGTCTGCTTCGGGGTTTATTTCGTCAACGGACAATCCCATTGTCTCCGTACGCCATTCAGTTCCGAGTTCGTCTAGGCAGCGGCGCCAAATGTTTACCCGCCGGGGTAACCAAGTTTACACAGACTTTACAGGAATGAATTATGAGAATGTTAACGAAGTCTCTATTTACATTGAAGTACATACACATTAGCCACCAGAACCTGATGTCTTAATTACAAAGTACCAGCATATATATAAACCTCGAACCGGTGCAATCAAACGTCGCCACCCGTTCCCGACAGATGGAGGTAACGGACCGACGGTGGTAACCGTCGGCCTACCCAACTAAGTCCGATACACGGCTAACAAGGACAAGAATGTGATTGGCACCAAGTGGATGTTTAGGAACAAATTGAACGAATATGGTCATGTGGTAAGGAACAAAGCAAGGTTAGTGTGCAAATGATATGCTCAGGTAGAAGGTATTGATTTTGATGAAACCATTGCACTTGTTGCTAGATTAGAGGCAATTAGAATGTTATTAGATTTTGCCTTGTTTAAAGGTTTAAAGTTTTTTAAATGGATGTTAAATCTGCCTTTTTAAATGGTTATCTAATTGGAGAGGTTTATGTAGAACAACCTGATGGTTTTATTCTGATAGAAAATTAGGATTATGTATGCAAGTTAAAGAAGGCTCTTTATTGCCTTAAACAAGCACCACGTGCTTGGTGTGACATGCATAACTTATTTGTTACAGTAGGGGTTCAAAAGAGGCACAATGGACAACAACCTGTATATTAAAGAGGAAGGTAAACATATGTTGATCATAGTTGTGTATGTTGATGATCTAATTTTATGTAGTGACTGTGAATAGATGGGTGAAGTTTTTGCAACAAATATGATGACAGAGTTTGAAATGTCTATGTTGGGAGAGCTATCTTTCTTTCGTGGACTACAAATAAATCAATCTAAGGTATATTTATCTCTAAAACTAAATATGTTGAACTGGTTTAAAATGGAAGACTACTCCTGTTAGCACTCCTATGGTAACTAGTCTATGAATCTTCAGATGCTAATCAAACACTTTACAAGTCTACGATAGGAAGTTTGATGGATGTTACAACTTACAACCACTAGACTGGATATAATGCAGGCTGTAGGATATGTTGCTAGATTCTAGGATGCTCCTAAGGAAACACATGTTCGTGCAGTTAAAAGAATTTTTAAATACCTCAAAGGTACTATGGATTATGGGCTTTGGTATCCTAGTGGAAATGATTTCTCACTTATGGCCTATACAGATGTAGATTTGGGTGGCTCAGTTGATGATAGGAAGAGCACAAGTGGAGGTGCTTTCTTTCTAGCAAAGTGTTTGGTTTCATGACATAGTAAAAAGCAATCATATGTTTCTCTTTGAACAGCATAAGTGGAATATATTGCAGTAGTGTCATGCTGCACATAGGTACTTTGGATGAAGCAGATATTGAAAGATTTTAAGGTAGATTTTAGTCATCCTATTCTATTTTTTGTGATAATACGAGTGCTATCAACATATGTAAAAATCCTGTTTTGCACTCTAGAAACAAACATATTCCTATCAAGTACCATTTCTTGTGTGAACAAGTCACTAATCAGCAGGTTAAGCTTGAATGTGTTTGTACTAAGGATCAGATTGCAGATGTGTTTACTCTAAGCCCTTGCCCAGAGATGCATTTTTTCGGTTGAGACAATAGTTAGGAGTGGTTTCACTTCATCACCGAGGAATCGTATTACTCTGGGGGAGTATTCATTGTATTATGTCCTTCTTTAGTGTTTGCAGATTTCATTATAGGTTTGTATCAGATTTTGCTTAAATTGCAGAATTGTTTCAGTCATTGATATCAAAGGGGGAGCAGGACTTCAGGGGGAGAAGTATTACTCTTTTTGTCCCTGATGGAGATGGTGTTGCCATCAATGAGAAAAAAGGGGGAGATTGTTGGACATTTTGGTCATTGATGTCAAAGTTGGAATTTTGGAAGGAGAATTGGAATGAAATACTTTAAAATGTTGATTATTCATCAGATTTTATTTGAGTTGCTTGCTTACTTGCTTGATCTCCTTACCTGCCTACTTGAGCTGCTTGAGCTCCTTGTTTGCCTACTTGCGCTGCCTGAATGTGTGCTTTAGCTACCTACCTGTATACTTCAGCTCGTTGGGTATGTGCTTCACCTATCTGTACGTCTACTTCAGCTGAGTCCTTGCCTTCTGTGCCAAGTGTCAGATCACTTGCCATGTCATCGATTGAATTCTTCATTTAAATTGATTGGTCTGAAGTTTGAAATGGCTACCATGTCTAAGTTTTTATCCACGAATTTATACTTGGCTTCAGATTTTAAAATGGGGCGGCTATTTATCATATTCTATTCATTAGAATGTTTTGGTTGAATAAAGAAATTTTTGTATGTGTCGGCCTGGGTATAACCCACGTTTTTTTTTGTTTGGTTAATAATGAAAGTTGGGCTAATCTTAGAACGTCATTTGTTCTAACGACTTAGCAACATTAGTTTTAATATAATGTCCGATAGAGAGATGGAATGTCATGAGCCATAAAAGAGTTATCGTGGAGCCTATTTTGAGTGTTAAGACTGTGCCAGGCAGTTAGTGTGGAAATGATTTTTGGTATTGGAAGTTTTCAAGTCGTTGCCTTCATTGATGTTGGAGCCATTTTTAGAGTCTTTAGATGTTTTGGCTGGACGTATTTTGAACAGACCTGAGTCATTTTCTTTATTGCGTCCGTTTTTTAAGAAGTATACCGGCCCAATTATGAATTTCTGATAGACGGGTACAGGTGGAAGATTTCTTTAAGAGTATGTGTATTAAAAAATAGAATCGTAGTTCTAATGCATAAAACAAAATGCCTATTTGCATTGTTATTGGGCTGTGCGTTGAGAAATTTGAAGGGGGCTGGAATTATAAAAATGGGTAGTTTTTGAATATGTGCTCTTAATTGTGACTTTAGTGGATATATTGGTGCGGTAGTCTTGACCGAAAATCAGTTCTGGTGTATAGGGTGCGTGCAAAAGTTATTCTTTAGATGATTGAGTGTTCATATTTTGATCAGAAGTATTATCGAGTTGCAGTCTATTAAAATTTTGAAGTTTCTTGGACAATTAGTTGGACGATAGTGAAAAACATGGGTTAATTTGTATATGTAGACATATCACTTTCTGTCTGTGTGCGTTGGTCAATATTTTCTGTGATTAAGCTGAAAACAAAATGTTCACACAATAAGGAAAAGTATCCTGAGTTGATGTTTAATTTGAGGTTGGTGCGTCTGTAAAGATTTTTGTTCTCAGTGAGTTGGTACTCACCTTTTATTAAATTCGGTTGGTGCCCATTCTGATTTGGAAAGATTAGATGAACTGTGGTTTTTTACCCGAAAGGGTCTTCATGTTGTCTCTTTTTCTAATTTTATGTTTTCATCATTTGATTTACTCTAAGGTGTTCAAATACCGGTTCAACCCCCCTCTCAGTATTTGTTGTGTGATCTTCAAAAAAACCTAGAAATTGTTTTTCGTACTAATAAGTGGAAACTGGATTTGTGAAGCAAAAATGAAACGGCTCCAGTAAAATTTTCTAATTTTTAATTCGGATTTTTTTGATTGTCCTCCAATTTCTGATTTTGGTGAAACGAAAATCAATCTTTACTTTTTCAAACCTTTTGGATGCTTTGGAAATGCGGAAATTGCCTCCAATATTACCAAAAAGCTGCAATCACTTAGATCTCACAGGAACACATATATGCAAACCAGATTAACTGGATTTTGATAGGCCATTCGAAGATTCGAGAGAAGAGCATTCTGGCTTTTCAAGGAAAATATTAGCTATCTAGTAGTTTCATATCTCTGAAAAGATCAGAAATACAATGAGATATGCTGAACAACATTACTTTGATACCATGTTAAATTCTACGAGAAGTGAGAATTGAGTTGGAATTTGATTTCTATTGTAGATCACATGCAACTCTACTTGAGAGATGATCGAAGATCATAATAGCATAATCAATATAAAATTTTAAGATAAAAAAAATAGAGACAAATCAAGAGAAATCGTAGAAGACTCTCAATACTCCTACCGAGCTATCAATGTAGTAGTGAATGTGAGAGTAGAGTGTCGTATATATAGCAAAATAAGGGCTATAAGTTCGAGAGGTGCATTAACTCGTATTTCCAATAAAAGCTGGTAGGATTTACCTACTTAGTAAAAGCCGAAACATGTGGCATAACCTCCTAAAATGAAAATAGAAAAAGAGTTAATGAAGGTGGCACATGTATCCAAAAGAGGGTGAGAAACCCAACTACCTCATAACGTACTCAGGTAAGGATAGAACGATGGTTATGAGTGGAGGCACAACAAGCCAAAGGAGGGTTTGTAACTCAACTACCCATGTGTAGGAGAGTCCAACACATGTAATTTGTAATGTCTCCATTTTGAGCAAGCATTGGAGTTGGTGGGTTTAGCCTATCATTGGGTCCTTGTAGGCTAATACTGGTGATTAGAGGACCCTGTTGTGGGTTGTGGCCCCGTTTTGAGGGACTTACTATTATAGTAAGTCAACAGTTGGTTCCACGGAGCTCAGATGATTTAGAGGAGTTATATGATGCTCTCAGATTTTATTTCCGGCTTCTGGTTTGGACTCCAAGATTCTTGGAGGGAGCATCTATTTTTAGTAAGTCACCCCGTTAGGTTGATTTTGTTTACCCGCTGGGGTAACCTAGTTTACTGATGCATAGACGTTACAGGAAATACAAGTATATAATAACAAAGTCTTTATTGATCATTCATAACTGCAGTACATTTACAATAGCAACAAGATCATGATGTCTTCAATGAACAAGTACAATGGTTATATAAAACCTGAAGCGGTGCGACCAAATGCCGTCACTTGTTCCCAACCGATGGTAGCAACTAACCGACGGTAGTAACTAAGTACCGCTGGCGCATATCCAACTAACATCCGATATACGGTTAACATCATCTCCCCTAAAGAAAAGTCTCCAGACGACAACATACAAAATGTCCGGGACACATCAAAACTAAGGGAAGAGAGCAAGTACAAAAAGGGAGAACTAAAAAGTAGAAGTAGGGGGCTGAGGAAGTGTCCTTGAAGAGGATAGGTGGCCTGCAACAGAGGAGGCTGGCTGTACCAACTGAGAATGCAACTCGTACACCTGTGCCGTCCTCGCTGCCAACTACTGTTCTATGACTGACTGAAGTTCAAGTGTGGATTTGACCATGACTGCGGCCTCCTGAAGGTCCTTCAGCTGCTCTTCAACTACCTGTTGGGACGCAACCAAGCTAGTCTCCACAAGCTGTCTCTCAAAAGTAGCTGTAGCGAGCTGCTGCTCAAACGTCTCTGTTGCTCGCGCGAGTGTACCGTCCAAGGCCACTTGGGATGCCTTCTCTGCTTCCATCTCTTATGTGCGCTGTACTAAGTCTCGCTCCACTACTGCCAACCTGGCAGCCAGCTCCTCCCAAGCTCTCTCTGAAGCCACCAATGCAATTTCTCTTCTAGCCGAGACATAGTAACCTATTGGAACGCCTGCTTAATCTGGCGAGTGAGACCCTGGACCTCACTCTCAGTTACTGGCATCGGAAGAGACCACGCCTCCAGCATCTCCGACGTCTCTACACTAGGCCACAACCCTTGTCCAAAACATTCTCCAAAGACACGTGGGCACTCGTGTTGTATAAAACTCAAAAGACGTTGCAACTCGGAAGTCACGGCCTTTAGGGCCTGAGCCTCTCCTAAGGCTACCATCCGACGCCCTCATACTACTAAGTTAGCCAATGATGCCTCCACATCACCATCCTCTGGCTCCGTCCCTCGGTCGACCAAATGCTCAGCCCTATGCGCCATCAAAACATCAATGGTGTCATGCCCTGCCCCGCTTAGCTCACCTATAGTGTCTTCCTCATGCACATACGCTACTTCTCTGGCGGTGTCCCCACCTTGTGGATTGGTAGGCTGTAAGTCCTGTGCCACTGTAACCCCCAAATTTTGTATCTCTTGAGGCACCTCCTGTAGCACCTCCCGTTGGGGAGATAGGATGGCCATCCCTGTGGGTTCTGTAACTGTCATGGCAAATTTCTTCTGTAGCCAGGAACTCGTAGTCTTCTTCGAAGGACCGGCTGGTGGTGGTGGATCCTCCAGGGGATTGCTGTCCACAGTGATGACTGCGTGAGCCCGAGCTACCTCTAACCCAGTCTGTCCTGGTGCAATGTGTTGGTCTCTGTCCATGCTCCCAGCAACCACGGACTCGACAACTACCTCCTCAAAGGGTGCAGCTGAAGGAGTCAGTTTTGTGGAAGATGGTAGGAGAGGTGCCACAAACCTCACTACGGGCTCCTCCCCCACGGAATCACTCTCCGCGGCTTTCGAGTCATTGCCCGCAGTGGTGGTCGCTCGACCGTTGTCCCTTGAGGCGTCAATTCCAATTTGTCCAAGGGGATGCATAGTGTAGCCTCGAGAAACAACCCAATGGCCTGGTGCGGCATGTAGAATGTACGGTGCTACAAAGTCATGAACTCGTACATCCTATCTGATAATACGGTTGCCCAATCGTAGACCACGCTGTTCATCACGCCGTTCATGTGGACAATTTGTGGGAGGGCTATGTCTGATGCCCTACTAGCCCCGGTGAGTCTACTTTTCATAACATCCAAGATGCACCGCCACGGACCCTCGACGACGAACTCTTTCTTGATGCCACGACTCTTTGTCGCCCGTACTATAGAATCCAACTCGGCTTGGGTGAGGGTGCAGGAAATGCGATGAATCCATAATTCTTTCCGCTCTTTCGTCATCTTATGCTTTTTAATTTCTATCTTCTGCCCATTCTATCCAGGAATGCCGAACACACGGGTGAAATTCGCTGGAGCAAAGGAAACTGTAACCACGTGTTTCCTGTACTGAAACGTGCTCTTCCGCGTGTGCCTATCAAAGGTATTCACCATTATAAGCAATGTGGGCTCGAAATTTTTGACAGGAAACAATGGCATCTGAATTGCCCAATGCACACCAGCGTGCCGCAAGAACTTTTTTACTTCATCTGTGTCTGGTGTTTTGTGCCACCATTTCCGACACTCTAACCCATTAAGGCCCTCGAACGCCACTGACTCATGAGTGACTTGTTTCTTCTGCGCAGCTTTGCCTTTTCCCATTGTTCCAGCTACCTGTATTCTTGAGGGTAGAACCCTCACTTAGCCAACTGGTTCTTCCACCTTCTTTTCCCCGCGGATTCCATAATTACTTGGCCAAAAACGGTTAGGGTTTGCTTTGTAATTGAAAAATCTAACTACCGCGGAAAATACTGAGAAAATTACCGCGGTCTCTTCTTTGTTGTTTTATGTAACGACACACTTGCAATTTTTTCGGCAATATTTGCTGAACCCTCAATGTTTCCCTTTGGCTGTAGATGCTCCCCAAATCTGTGTTTTTCTTCCTTCCTTCTACCTCCTTCCCTCTATGGCCGAGTTTAAACCCATGTGCTCATGCATACAAACTTCCCGGTAAAGCATTACGCCACAAGGGACCGGCCACAGATGGAGGCATCGGTCACGCTGCAGCGCATGTGGGAATTAGGACTCAAAGGTATTCTTGATTACAGCCTCGAAGATATTCTTCATTACAGCCTTGAAGGTATTCTTGATTACAGATGGCTCGTTTTGTTTTTCCTTACCCTCTGCGTTTTGTTTCGTCTTCCCTTCCTTCCACCGACGGGGTCTTTTTATCTTCTACTAGCCGCCCGCGGCCGACGGTGACAAGCTCACCGTCCGGTGACTTGCTCACCGTTCGGTGACAAGCTCACCCTTCAGTGACAAATACACCGTTCGGTGACAAGCTCACCGTCTGTTTTTTTTTTTCTAAGTTAAATCAAAGAGGCAAGTCTGACGATCCTGGCCTTCGTGCCTTTGGTGGTAGACTTTCAGTTTGGAGCCATTGACGGCATTGGGGATCTCTCTCCCATCGAGTGTCCATAGTTTCACTGCTCCATTTGCTGCCACTTACCGAACTTTATATGGTCCTAGCCATTTAACTTTAAATTTGCCGGGTTTAATTTCATTACGCCCATTAAACTTCAACACCAACTGGCCGGGTGTAAACTGCATCTTTCGAAGGTGTTTGTCATGCCAGAGTTTCCTTCGCTGCTGCGCTATGTTTGTTGCCCACTATGCCATGGCTCTTTTCTTGTCGAGCTTATTCAAGGCATAAAGTCTCTCCCTGAGACTATCCATATCGCCTAGTTTATTGTCAATAGCTATCTGCAGGCTAGGAACCATGAATTCCGCAGGTACCACTGCCTCCTGCCCGTACATAAGCTGGAAGGGTGTCTGCCCGGTGGTTACTTTGTATGAAGTATGGTAAGCCCATAAGGCTGATGGTAACCTTTCCTCCCAGTCCTCACCTTGAACTCCACAAGACTTATAAATAACTCCCACCAAAATCTTATTAGTTGCCTCTGCCTGGCCATTCGCCTGAGGGTAATATGGACTTGACAGTGTATGGAAAATTTTGAACTTGGTGGTTAGGAGTTTAATAATGTGATTTACAAAATGCCCACCTCTGTCGCTCGTCAATTGAATTGGAATGCCATACCTTGTTATTATTTGTTCGTAGATGAACTTTGCAGTGCTTAATGCTGAGTTATTTGCCAAGGCGCGTGCTTCGACCCATTTGGTTAAGTATTCCGTGGCCACCACAATATATCAGCATCGTCGGGCACGACTCGTTTTTAGAGGTCCAACGAAGTCGAGCCCCCATCTTTCGAATAGCTCCTGGGCATGAGAGGGATTGAGAGGCATAAAATCCCGTTTGAGGAGTTTTCCTGCACGCTGACAAGTATCACATCCCACCGCCCATTCTCTAGCATCATTGTACACTGTTGGCCACCATAAGCCAGCTAAAAGTACCTTCCTTGTTGTCGTATCGGGACCCATGTGTCCTCCCGCTGGTCCTTCATGGGCTTCCCTTAGCACACTTGGTACTTCCTCCTCCATCACGCATCGCCTCAGTACTTGATATGGCCCCATTTTATAAAGCAATCCATTGATTAATTGAAAGGTCCTGCTTCTAAGGACTAACTTCCTTCGTTCTCCTGGGAGCGTGTCCGGAGGGAACCCAACTGTGGACAAATATTCTCCTATACTTGTATACCACTTAGGGAGTATGGCAATATGGAATAGATGTGCATCTGGAAAATCGTCGTTTACTCCCACAGGTGGCTCACCAGACTTGATTCGTGACAATTGGTCGGCGATCATGTGGCTACGTCCTGGCCGTACCACAATCTTGAATGTGAACTCCTGAAGCAAGAGGAGCCATCAGATCACTCTTCCTTGAATAATAGTTTTGTTGACCAGGTACATGAGAGCCTGGTGATCCACATAAAAGATGAATGGTGTGGCTAGTAAATAGTGCCTGAATTTCTGAACAGAATAGACCATCCCGAGGGCCTCCCTTTCTGCGGTGCTGTAATTCTTCTTAGCATTGGACAACAATCTGCTTGCGAAGTATATAGGATGATCTAGTCCATGCCCTCCTTCTTGAGCCAAGGTGGCTCCAATGGCATAATTTGATGCATCCACGTGTACATGAAACTCTTTGTCCCAATTGGGGAATGCAAGAATCAGGGCACCCAACAGTCTTGTTTTCAAATTTTGGAAAGCTTCCTCCTGCTCCTTCCAAACGTACGGCTCCCCCTTCCTCTTGAGCCTATCCATCGGATATGATATTTGTGCAACGTTCTTGATGAATCGGCGGTAGTATTCGATATGGCCCAGAAAAGATTTGACGCCGGTCACGTCCGTTGGGGCCTCCATCTTGACGATTACCCGTACCTTGTCCGGGTCTGTTTTTAATCCCTCTTTGCATACCATGTGCCCGAGCAACTTCCCTTGGGGTACCATAAACCGACACTTCTTTGGGTTAAGTGCCAGACGGGCTCGCCGACATCGCTCCATACACTCCCCCAGAGCCGCAATGTGCTTGTCCTGCCTGCTAAATATGGACCAATCATCCAGAAATGCTTTAAAGTTCCCCTACGACATCTTGTCAAAAATATGCAAGATAATCCGCTGAAAGGTAGCCGGCGCATTGCAAAGGCCGAAGGACATTCGATTGTATGCGTATACACCATCCTCTACTACAAAGGTTGTTTTCAATTTATCTTCCTCCGCAATGGTTATCTGGTTATATCCCGAGAACCCATCCATAAATGAATAGATCTCGTGACCTGCTACTTCCTCCAATATGCTATCAGTGAACGGAATGGGGAAGGGATCCTTAATTGTCATTGCGTTGAGGCATCGAAAAATCTACACATATGCGGATCTGATCAACCTCCTTCTTTAAAGAGATTACTATGGGGGAGACCCACTCACTTGTGTTAACCCGAAAGATAATACCAGCTTCCAACATCTGTTCAATTTCCGTCTCCACCCTTGCCGCATAATTCTTGTTCATTCTGTACGGTCTCTTCCGCACAGGTTGGGCTCCTAGAACCAAGGGGATCCTGTGCACGCATAGCTCGGGAGGGACACCCTTCAGGTCTCTGTAGGTCCAGGCGAACACATCTTTGTATTCTGTGAAGATCTTAAATGCTGCTGTCTTCAATACTGGGTTCCAGTCGTCTCCCATCAGGATGATTTTTGGGTTTTCCTCATCCCCCAAGTTTATCTCCTTCAACTTTGCTTCTTTGTATTGGATCGGTTCGTCCTTGAGGAATTCATGTGCAGGATTCTCTTTTATTTGAGCTTCTCCTTCTTTATATTCTTTGTATTCCGGGGGAAATTGGTTGGGGTCTTCCTCTACCTGTAGCATGTTGCACGGAAACACTTCGTAATCTTCCATCTGCCAATGGAAGAGCCCATTTAATGAATCTAGGTCATCTTCTGAGTACTTTTCGAGTTCGAGCACCCTTTCCTT
Source organism: Thuja plicata (assembly GCA_018584345.1). NCBI lineage: Eukaryota > Viridiplantae > Streptophyta > Pinopsida > Cupressales > Cupressaceae > Thuja > Thuja plicata. Next base: position 5,441,818 of record MU226176.1, on the reverse strand, counting down.
GTTGGGCTCCATTCGTTGTCTCCCTTCGTCCACGTCTTCCTCGTTGTCTGATCCTGACTAAGATGCCAGGTCTTCACTAACCAATTGATTTCTCAAATCAATTGTAAACTTCCGACCATCTCTCTCCATGGAAATTGCATTCCGTTTCCAGTCATGCTTGGCTTTTGCTTGCACAAGCCATCCTCTCCCGAGGAGGGCGTCGTATCCCTTCTTCTTTACAGGAATGACTACGAAGTCCATTACGAATGGTTGGGTGCCAATCATGACCCTTTGTGCCATTAATGTTCCTATGGGTTTGATCCCATGCTGGTTTGCTCCTACCAGTTGGAAGGTTGGCGGCCACAGTGTCGATCACCCAAGATTCATCCATGTTTCCTCGGGTAGAACATTGACACCCGATCCCCCATCGATGATTGTGTCCGTAAGTATTTTGCTGAGAATTCCCATCTCCACCACCACAGGGTGCCTTCCCGTGTTGAGTGCCAACAACATCGGGTCCTCAACAGAATTTCCCTTCCCAAGGGGTTTTGCCTTCTCGGTCGCCTTCGGTACGTTAGGAGACGGTACCATGTTAAGGAGGGCTATTCTTAACTATGGCATGGCTGTAAGGAGGTCTCCCAGCTGTACTGGGATTTCTGTCTGCATTAATTGCCTTAGGCCCCGTTTGTTTGGGGAATTGGAATTTGACTCAAAACCTTATTATCACAAAATCAGGTTTTAAAATCCCGGTTTTGCATCTTGGGGAATTGGAATTTGACTCAAAACCTTATTATCGCAAAACCAGGATATGATTTCTAATTCCACCTATTTTGTGGGAAGATGATGCCACTCATTTTGGTGTCTAAACCCGGTTTTGCTTGACGAATCCGGAATTGCAATTTAGAGAAACAAACTTCGAATTCGCAAAAACGGGAAGTGTCACTCCCAAAAACGGGAAGTGTCACTCCCAATTCCGCAAAACAAACGGGGCCTTAGAATGTTGTGTTCAGCCTGGCCGTCGTGAGAGGTTCCGCGGCGTCGTGCGTCTCTTTCCGTTCGGCCATCATTCTGTCGATTTCTTCTTTGGCCTCGCACTCTTTTCTTCTCAGTTTCGGGATGTGGATAGGTATCCTTCTTTGCTTGCCCTCGGGTAACTGCCAACACCTCCTCTTCGTTGCCTTCGATATTCAGGAGGTTTACACCAGGTTTCAGACATTTTGTCTCGTCGTGGTCTTCGGGCCCGCACCATTTGCAAAGGAATTGCGGCTTTTCCCCCTTCGGGCATTCCCTTGCAAAATGTCCCCATTGGCTGCATGCCCGACATTGAATCATTGGCCTCCCCGTGGCATCGTACTGGATGCGACTCCTACCTCCGTCGGTGTTATTGTTGCCGTTTCCTCTTCCTCCAGGACGTTTATTATTCCTGTAGCCACCCGACGATGCTGTGTTTTGTGTGTTTCCGGTGGCTGTTGAGGTTGACGGTTCTTGCGTGAACAAGACTTGCTGGTTGCCCCGTGTCTTCATGTTGAACGGACATTCCATTGTGGAATGGCCCGCCATTTGGCAAATATCACAGAACATTTTCTTGGGGCACACGCCCTTTGTATGACCGGCCTCCTTGCAGTCCGTGCACCATAAGTCTCCTTCGTTTCTACGGGTGCTACCTTTCATATTTTTGAATTCTTTAAGCATTCGTTCCATGTCCTTTTGTAGTGCAATGACTTTTTTCTTTGCTTCTCTATCACTGCCGCTCTCGTCTCCTGAAGTGTCGTCCTCATCCTCCTCCGACGAAGAGGACTGGTTTTTCTTCTTTTTCTTCGATGTCTTTTGCTCGCTTTCCAGGTCCATCGCTCGGTTATATGCGTCGTCGTAAGAGGTGGGAGGAACTATTTTAATCTTCTTCCGAAGGTTTGATTGCAGCCCTTCAACGAACCATCTTTTGTTTAAGCCGTTGACTTGCTGACTTTCCATTTTTCCAACAAGTTCTTTTAGCCGTCAACCATAAGTCCATACAGTCTCCTTCTTTCCCTTCTTAGTTCCGTATATTTCGGAGATGATTTCATTGTCGTCTCAAAGGAGCCTAAATTCTTTTTCGAATGCCTTTTGTGACAAGTCCCACGTGGTCACTTTCGTTTTGTCTAAGTCGGAGTACCAGTCAATTGCTACCCCTCGGAGGGTTGCTGGAAACTGTTTCATCCATTCGTCTTGGTCAGCGACTCCATTCGCCGACCAAATCGTCCTGCACGTGCGGCAATGCCGAACATGATCTTCTTTTCCATCACCATGGAACTTTGGTAACATCTCCTTGTTACCGGCCATATTTGCCTTCGGTGGTGGGTGGTTGGTCTGTACCAACTGCTGCGTTGCTGGTTGGGTTCCTGGAGGTGTTTGTTGTACCGGCTGTACGACATGCTGGGATAGTCCTGCCGGCGTGGGTCCTCCGGATTTGTGTTTAGGGTTCACTGATGTTTCCGAACTACTCAGGGCGGTGTGATCCTCGTGCCTTTCTGTCACTTCGACACTTTCTGTGGCAACTCCACACCTGTACTCCCTCCGTTCGGCTTCCTCTTCTGCCTTCCTTCGGGCTTTTGTCCTTGGGGTTAATGTTAGGGTCCCGAACAAGCTTGTTGTTTCTTCTAACAGCTCCTCGTCGTCACTTCTGCCGTCCTCCTGGTTAGGTTCCTCTAGACCGTTGCCTTCACTTACCCCCTCCGGTAGTCTTTCGACACGTCTCTTGAACTTTTCCTTCTCTTGACTTGCTGTTTGTCGAGAAATGTGTTTCGGAGGGCTTGTTCTCCTTCGAGATCCCTTTTTAAATTCCTATTCTTATTTAACTGATTGGGCATAAATGCTTTCTTTACTCCAATAATCAACACAAAATTTGTAAAATAAAAGGACACTTTTATTTATTCATGTTTTATTACAATATCTCAATGGAATGACCTCGTTATTCTGATTTTCCACTATGTCCCTTCTTCCTTCGGTCGCCTTCATACACACCTATTCCTAACGGCGTTCGCCATCACGTTCCTCTTCAAGTCGTTTGCTCTCCCGTTCATGATATTCTTGGAGGACTGCCTGTTGTCGTTCCTCGCGAGCACTCTCCTCCAAGTGAGCGCGTTGTGCCAGTGAGACTTGTGCCAACAGCCGTGGAAGATAATTTAACAGACGGTTGGCTGCAGGATTAGCCTCGATGGTAGACCACACTGCACTCTGTGGGACTTCCGCTTCGTATGCCTCCCACCGGACGTAAGTTTCTATCGCCGCCTGAAACATAATTCTGAATTCCCGTGTCTGGTTGTCTTCCCCTTCGTACAGCTCTGTACGTTCATCGTCTGCCTTGGGGTTTATTTCATCAACAGATAAGCCCATTGTCTTCGTACGCCATCCAGTTCCTGTATTCCGAGTCCGTCTAGGCAGCGGCGCCAAATGTTTACCCGCTGGGGTAACCTAGTTTAATGATGCATAGACGTTACAGGAAATACAAGTATATAATAACAGAGTCTTTATTGATCATTCATAACTGCAGTACATTTACAATAGCAACAAGATCATGATGTCTTCAATGAACAAGTACAATGGTTATATAAACCCTGAAGCGGTCTGACCAAACGTCGTCACCTGTTCCCAACCGATGGTAGCAACTAACCGACGGTAGTAACTAAGTACCGCCGGCGCATACCCAACTAACATTTGATATACGGCTAACAGATTCATCATTTTTCATCATCAGGATCACTCTTGTGCTGTCGGATTTTGATTCTGTGCTTCCTCAGTCGTTTTCGCAAGACAGGTGAATTATGATTATTATTTAATTAAATCGGCCAAGGTCGCTATTTTTATTGGGATTGTATTTTGGGCATCTTAGTGTTATAGCTTGTTGGAACTGGGTTGAGAAGTTTTAAATCCTGAGCTCATAAAACAGGGACCCTATGTGTCAGAATATTGTTATTATAATGAAAGGGTTGTTTTTCATCATTAAAGTGGAAAGAAATATAATAGTTTATTATATTTCAAATGTGCACATAAAGCATAGTCTTTATGGAAGTGAAATGTGTGATTAAGAAAATAGGGTTTGATTTATTGTGGAGAGATTATAAAAGACATGGAGAAGAAATCAAATTTGTTATTCATTATGCTATTCAATCATTCATGAAAAATATGGTTCGAGTTTGGGAGAAGTTCAAGGGTTTCAGTATTTGTATGCTGAAAGAATTGTGAATTCTTTACAGTAATCAGCACCTTGAGTTGGTGAAATATTCCAGCGAATTGTGCATCATCTTCAGCTACATTTAGTGGTTGAGAGTGTGATTAATTAGGAGTGAATTTGTATTGCGTAAGGGTTTGATATCAGCTCATTGCTTGGCGTGGACAGTTATTATTGGCAGCCGTCCTCTCTTCTTCAGCCGTGACCAGTCAACTTAGCAGCCGCCACTTTTCCTTTGATCAACCGCAGCCGAGTTTGAAGGACTTAAGGATACCACAGGTTCTTTCCTATGTTTTTTTAAATAAATTTTCTATGGGTGATAGTTGTAATTAGAATCGCCCAGAAATCACGTGAATCGCCGGTTTGGCGATTTGATTCAGGGTTCCCGATTTTTTCTGAATCGTTGAACCAGATCGGCGATTTCATCACCATGAATCGCCAAAATCGCCTGCATGAATCACAAAAAATCGGCCCACACGGCTTGACAAAAAGTCAAGTCAAATTAAAAACAAAACACATCTGTTTTTAATGTTTTTTTTTGCCTTTCCTCTTTGTTTTAACCCTAAAGGGGCTTCTAATTGTTTAGCATGAGTAGAAGAGAGGAAAAGTGAGAGAGAAGAAGAGAAGAAAAACCACAGGTTTGCAACCAGCAAGAAAGAAGAGCACCAAAGAGATGACGTTATAGTGTATTTAAGTTATATTCAATAAAGGGCGTGTTTAAGATCATTTATGTTCTTTGTTTATGTATGTTAGCTTCTATTTGATGATGTTATAGTGTGTTTAAGTTATATTCAATAAAGGGTGCATGAAATAAGTTTTAAATTGTTAAAATCTCTAAATTTCAAGGGTTTTTTAAACTTGCCAATTCGTGGTCGATTCGATTCCAATTCATGCCCGATTCACGATTCAATTTGGCCTTGCCGATTTCGATCCGATTCCGATTCTCGTTACTTTGGTTATTATGAATAGTTTATTTGGTGAATATAATTTGAGAGGAGAATTTGTGCCAAATTTGCATAAGTAATTTGAAATTCCAAGCATTGTTCTTTGAATTCTGATATTTGTTAGGAAAATTCATATAACATTACAATTTCAAAACAAATACATCTTTTACAAGTGAATTTAGTGATAGATCCAGGCAGGCTCTTTACATAATTGAAGTATTTTGTCAAGTGTCCTCATATTAACTATTCCTAATAACCTAAGCAAGCTTAAATAATGTGTAGGAGAAAAATAATTACCCTCCTAACATAAGGAAAATAAAATGCCTAAACTAACAGTCCATGCCAATTCAACTTTAGCTGTGTTGGTTTGCAAGGTTTTTCATTTTCTTTAGGCCATACTGCCCATGGGATAAGAGTACTGCACACATGCTTAAATAGTATATCGAATTTCTGGGAATGCCATGTATATGGTCCGGCTGATTCGTGAATTTATTTCCCATGCAGCATACAAAAGAGAAGTGGAGTAATAATTCATTTGTATCTTCTGTCTGTGGTACACAAAAAATGCACCAAGTTGGTTTTAAGAATTGGCAAAGCCCAGAGGATACCTTGGCCTTTGTTGAACTGTTAAGAGTTCAAATTTCTTTTCCAGGCAGTATCCTTTTGACAATCAGCTTCAGCACTGTCTGTCAGTATATAGGTTTCCTTTACTGAATACACAGCCCTGATTTCCAATCTTCCCAAATCAGGCAGTGCCCTCTTTTTTGACACAATTTGATTTTGGTGAATTTCCTTGACTGCGTTTTAGTCCTTTTTCAATTCCCTTACTAGAAGTTTAATCTGTTCCCTAAAGTAAACTCAAGCCCTTGCTTAATATTGTTCATATTTGTTTTTCATCCAGCAGAAAGAACACATTTGTGAGCTACAATTCCTCTTTTTCCACTCATCTGATTGGTAGGCCCTGATAGATCAGGGACCAGGCAAAGCATGCTTTCTTTGGTTCCACAGGAGCTTACCAAAAGCTATGGAGCCACAACAGTCATTGCAAAATTTTGTAATTGATCTCCAAGGGATTGCTTGATTCGTTTCCAGTATGTGGAATATTACATAACAATTGATAAGTTATGACTTATGTCAAATGTTTATGTTCGAACTGCTAGCAGACTGAAGAACCAATATTGAATTTACTTGAAAGAGGAGTGATAAGATTCACACAATATTCTATTGAAGGACTCAAATTTTTACTTTGTCATCCTGCTGCACGTCTTTGATTTTTAGTATTGGATCTACTGAATGTTACCGATTTAGATTTTTTCTTGTAAGCTTTAATCTTCCAATTAGAGCCAGTATTTCAACTTTATTATTACAAAATGCTACCCCTTATATAATATAGATGATTGATGTCATATTCTCGGCATTGTCAATAATAATTCTTTAATTCTACCTTGATTAGACATAGAAGGAGCAATTTTTTAGTGAAAAGCTTAGAGGGTTTACAACTTTATGAATTATTTGCTTTTGCAATGTAAAATTGTTTGATTTGTGTTCTTTTACACTTTTTAAATTTACATTTTCTTTTGAACTCTTTGAAGATTGGCTTTTCCACTGTGCCTGCAGGTAGGGACGATACATAGCGTATGTGCAAAGATTTTGAGGTCTAAGCAAGTTTCTGATTACCACATAGATAATAACTACATAATCTATGACGAGAATGACTCAGAAAAGGTTGTGAAAAGGATTCTCCAAGAGGTTGGTATTGTCTTTTGGCTTAATATTTCTGATTTTCTCTAGTTGTTTAACATTGTGTCAGGATGAATTTCTTTGGTTCTCTTCTTCAGTGACTAGAGGGCTGACTGTAAAATTGATTTTACCATACTTCTGTTTGGATGATTGACATTTTATAGAAATGATTTTTTCTGAAAGAAATTAATTGGAGCTCATGGGCATACCTAGTCATTCCTAATTTGTCATGGGTGTAGTATTGTTAACTATAAATTGCTGTTTTTGATAGAGTGTGAAGGTTGAGGGCTGTTAAATATCAAAATGGCATAAGGGATATAGAAAGTGTCATGTTGTAGATATTGAATTCTAGTTGTAAGTTGCAAAAGTTGATATCAATGCTTAGTCTTTGCAGGCTACCAGCTTCTTACTTATGTTCTTTATATACTCTTACAGGTGGTAGGTTGTTTGGATGCAAACAATGCATCCAATGGAAACAAACCTTTGAATGGTGATCCGAATTCGGAAGGGATATCTGGTCAAAACATGGATGAAATAGTTATGCAAAGATCAGAGAGCGAACTTCGGAAGGATTTGGCTAGATGCAGGTTTTTCACAAGAAATGCACCTGAGAGATTAGAATTATTGAATTTCGTGGGAGGGTACGATACAGGGAAGTCTGAGAAAAGGAAGTCAGTTCCTGCAGGTTCTGTCAATGGACTGTTACACATTATAAGCAAAGCTAGACTGTACAACATGCAAATGTTTTTAGCAAGAAAACATCACAGAAGCTTACCTGCTCTCCCTTACGGCCTTCACGAGTTTGGTTTGAAGATGGCTGAAATTTATGAGGTGTAAAGTTTATTTTTTTTTTAGAGAACTTTGTTATTGTATTTTAGTGCATATTTCATGGTTGTTTTTTTCATAATTTTTTATTTATCTGCCAATATGCATGCTTTAAGTTTTTGTGAGGACTGTATCGTAAGCAACTGTCTGATCATTTAGAAGTTTTCTTATATGTATCTTAGCCATTGTCTTGATGGGCATGGACTTCACCTTCCCAAGAATAGGGAATATCTAAAAACAAGCTTACATTTTCCTTCTATTGCTGAATTGTCTCTTATTTTCATTTTTGAAGCTTGAACTTAGGAGAGCCAATGCTGTAGACTTTGATGATCTGTTGTACATTGTAGCTCGCCTATTGCATAATAATAAACACATACGACAGGTACGTCCTCAATTATTTCATCTTGTGCAATTATTTTTAGTGAATTTATAATTATTTATATGATAGTGCAAGAAAATCTTTTTAATGCCTAAAGAGAAAATCAGCATATTAAAGAAATACACAGAAAGGTCTTATCTTTAAGATTTGGAAAGTTGTTTTTAGATTTATATTTTTCATTCTACATGTTGAACTCTAGGTTCTGCTTGGGAGTGTTATTGTTGAATGTTAAAATTGTAGCATCGATCAGATAAATTGTAATAATACATAAATCATGAGATATATTTATATATATATATATATCAATAATAATAATTATTAATAATATATTAATACTTATTATTATTCATATTTATTATATATTTTATTATAAATATCATTATTACTTTAATATAATAATAATAATGATTATCATTATTATTATTGTTATATAATAATAATGATAATAATTATCATTAATTATATTTCTGTTCGAACACATTATCGACTAAACTGTCGATTGAAGAATATCGACTCAGCCCAATGTTGATTAAATAATTATCATTATTATTATTCTGTTTTGAATTACATTGACTTGCGTAACGTTTTATACGTTAAAGACAAAGCCGTGTTTTAATACCGATTATTATCGGCTCCACTATATGCGTGGATATGAACAGATGACGGGGCAAAACATGAAGAGCCACGTCTCTAATGGACGTGACTCCTTAAGGAGTCACGCCTATTATGGACATGGCCCTTCACAACTATGTTGACCGTATTTAAGCGACTAATCCGGATATCAAAGTGACACCGAAATTCATAAGTGCAGTTCATTCATTGATTCCAGAATAACAGAGATATAATCTATTCAGAATATCATATGCCCAGATTTCAGCAAAGGTAAAATACTTCAATTATTATTTTCTCAATTATATTTAGATTTGAATCTTGATTCAATTGCATTTACATTGAAGCTTCAGGAGCTTTCAGCCAATGCGTTGTACAATATGCTTTATTTTATTCTCATCTTAGCTTACCTTGTTTAATGAATTAGCTCAGCTTAGACATACTTTCTGAGCACTGTGACTGACTCTTGTTTCTGTAAGCAACTGATTTATCCCTTCTAACTGTATTTGATTTCTTGTGAATTTTGGATCAGTAGCTTGTGATTATCCCTAATTGACAGATTTTGGTGTTTGTGCTGGAGCTCAATGACATTCATTAGGCCATTGAGAGTGTCATTGGTGTTGGAAATGGCTAGATTTACAGTTGTCTCAGAAGATCTGGATGAGTTAGCAGGGTGAAAATCAAGGCTTTTTGTTGGTGTCTCTTTGTGAGTAGTTGAAAAAGTAGGTTTAATGGGGTAAGACAATTCACAGGGAAATGGTAGTAGCATTGTCAATCCCTAGAGTGCTTGAATTTCTGGAATTAGGCTTGAAAATTAAGAGCTTGGAATAGTAGGCTGATTTGGTGATAAAGTGCCATGAGAGGCTGCATTTATTGTTGAAAAGGGTAAAATCGGATTGGTCATGGAGAGAAATATTACCAATATCTGCTGAACCAGCAGTTTTCACATTTTATTGAGAATCAACAATGTAGATTACAATTTATGCCTGGTTTAGGGTGTTTATTAGTTTGTTTCCCTCTTAAGGTCCATTATTTAGTGGCTAGCCATAATGAATCTTGGAAATGTGGTGAGGAAAAGTTATCTCTATCCTCCCATTTTAGAATGTTTATAGTACCCCTAATCTGGATTCTGATATTTCTTACTAATTTATTATTTCTCCCATGACATTTTGTGATGGTGGTGTTTGTGTAGTAACCATATGATTATACCTAGTGTGGTTTTGTGGATTAGTTCGAGGATTGGCATATATCCTGTACATTTACACCAATTTTGCTACTTCCGTCTGTAGTGCCCTCAAATTCCATTGTAGTCTAGAACAGAGGCAAAATCAATCTAGATATTTTTGTCTAGGGGATACTATAGCAAGAGATACTCAATAGTTTCTTCCCCAGATAGACACGAGAGGTACATAATGAGTCCTGCCACCCATCTTTTTATGTCTTTAGGAGCATGAAAGGTTTGAAATGTCGAATCCATCCAAGATATTAGCTCCCATTTTTTTCAATATCAAGGTTAATCTTGAAGTGTTAGAGTAGGCCATCATATACTTGTTTGGTCTTATCTTCTATAACCTTCTAGATGGTCCACTTTGAATACCTCTCAAAAATGTTGGAAGAAGTTTCAAAGAAGCTATTGGGTCTAGTTGATTTATCTCTTCATTTGAGATACTATGGTTTTGTTTTGTTCTTTCATCACAATAGCATTGATCATGAAATTGTTAGTGTTTGTGACAACCACAAGGATATTTGAATGAAACCTACTTTTTTGTTTGTTTTGTCTTGTGTTTCTGGGGGTTATTCAAGGAGACGCTTGTATAAATCATTGCCACGGTACACCGTGCCTACATGGTTGGTAATTAAATGGACATCATAGTGGAGCAAGGCCTAGTTATTGTCGATTTATTGCTTAATTTGGTCATCTTCCTTCAACATTTTTCATCCTTGGGCAAACTACAATCATTGTTTTTGGAAAAACTAGGCATAGCCTTGCCAACTTTTGCCTTTGCCAAGAATGATAATCCAATTGACATTGATTGAAAACTTGACTAATGCTAAGACTCCTCCCTATTTTTGGGTTCTCTTGCATAGAATTTATTTTCAGCTTCTGGTCTATACTCCAAAATTCTTGGAGGGAGTGTCTATTTTAAGTAAGTCACTCCATTGAGCTCAATTCTCAATATTCATCATTGATTTCAATCCTGTGTAGTCAATTTTCAATTCCAATGCTTTTTGATAGTTTCCACAACATGCGTGCGTTAATGATTTTATTTCAATAAATTATTCAAAAAACACCTTAGTGTTATAGCTCATTGGAACTAGGGTGGAAAATTTTAAATGTTGGAACCATAGTTCCTGGACTCTCTAGGACTTTCTGGGTCCTGGGAGTTCTGAGTCGAGTGACTCTAGCCGAGGCCCAGGGGCCCAAGACTCTCCAGAAACTCAGCCTAGGCAAGACTCCCCAAAAACCTTGTTTTTTCTGAGTGTTGCCGAGTTTTTACCGAGTCCTACTGAGTTTTTGCTGAGTCCTGAGTCGGTTCAGCCTTGCCGAGTCTGCGCTGAGTTCTAGTCTGGGAACTATGGTTGGAACATTGGTAAAGTGACTTTTGGTGCCATAAATAATTAAATAATGAAATAAATTTTTGGTGGATATAAGGTCTTTTTAATTGATAAAATGATTTTATATTGTATTTTGTTGAAAGGTCTCACAGAAGATTATAAAAGGGGGGTTTGTGAGCTCAGTTGTATTATAAAGTCTATTTTATTTTCTCTGATTAAAACCCTTGTGGTTTAGGAGATGATACTTGGTTCATCTCAGCCTCTAGACGACAAAAAATCTTTGGTTACATGCATAATCATTCATGTTTTGCATTCGCCCTTCTACTACCGTTGTTTGAAATTTGGGAAGTCTTCATCCTAGACAAGTTTCTAAGGTTTTGAGATTTCGCAAGTTGCTTGTATTTGGATGTCTGGAAGCTTCATTTTAGTGAAAACTTATTGTGATTGAAAGGGTGATTATTATTTTGTTGAGAGTATTGCTGGATGTGTATGTAATTTTGCCCTAGGATTGTGGATTTGTAAGCCCTAGGTATGGAGTTTATTAGTATATTGCTGATAGATTTGTGTATCTCCTTCCTTGGCGTGAAGGATAAGACTCAAGTTTGGGTTATAGTTAATCATCTTAACGTTGGGAAATACGTTTGACTAGTGTGTTGTTGAGGATTGGTGTTTCGGAATATTATGATGCAGGCTATTTGAAGTCGAGATAACTTCTTTGCTAGTGCATAGGGTTTTCAGTGTGGACGAGTTCATAGGTGGTTACTATGGTAAAGGTGGTTGTGCAAGCTAAATCATTCATGTGGACCCTATTTTGAGGTTTCCACGCCATCGCCCCATTTTATAATGGCTTTAAAATTAAAAACAAATGATTTTCCATACTTCAAATATGCAAAACCCTTATGAAAATCAAATTTTGCTTATAGAAATGCACTGTATCTTGATGGAAATAGAATTTCCACTCTAAAAATGCACTTTGTCCCGATGGAAATTGAATTTCTAGTCCAACATGCACTTTGTCTCTATGGAATTAGAATTCCCACTCCAAAAATGCACTTTGTCCCGATGGAAATAGAATTTCCACTCCAAAAATGGTTAAAATCCTAATGGAATTAAATTTTCCACTTGGAAAATCATGAAAGTTCCTATGAAGGTCGTTTTTCCACTCACGAGAAATTTGCAATTAAAAAAACTGAGTGTTGGGACAACTAATCCCTATGGAGGTCGTTTTTTCGATCTTGGACATCAAGAACAAGGACAAAGAGTAAGAGTCTCTATGCACATTGATTTTCGACTGAATTCTTTTTCGACTGAATTCTATACTAAGAAAATTCTGAGAAAATCGTAAAGTCCTTATGGACAAGGATTTTCCCTTTGTCCCGATGAAGATGGTGTTTCCATTGATCCAATACTTAGAATACTTTTGACCTGGGAAGCGAAGAAAGTCTTTATGGATGAAGAATCTCCACTTGTCCTCATGGAAATGAAATTTCCCCTAGGCCCTATGAGGGTCATTTTTCCCTTGGGGGCCATTTTGGTCGAATGAAAATGCAAATTGTAGGGGATTATGGTTGTCCCTATGGGGGTTGATTTTCCCATTATGGACAAGGAAAAGGAGTAAGAGATAGTTCCCATGAAGATCGAATTTTCCCTTTGGGGATGAATTAAGGAAACAACAAAAATTTGAAGGATATTTTTGTCCTTATGCATGTCGAATCTCCCTTTGAGAGATAATGTGGATAAATGAAGATATGAAGCATGAAAGTGGGAATAGGTCCCTTACCAATGGATTTTCCATCATGGATACTTAGACAAATTCAAAGGGGGAAATATTAAGGATTTTCACTTATCCTCATGGAGATAATTTTTCCACCAGCCTCACGAAGTTGAATGTTTGAAACTTTTAAGACAAAAATCTGTGAAAATGCAAGCAATTCTCGTTCAAATAAAAAAACCACCTCTAGAATCGAATGAAAAAGATAAATCTGAAGCAAATTATAAAGTTGAAGGATAGTAGGCAGAAATCGAATAGTCAATATATCGTCAATTTTACACAAATCCCAAGGGGCTGCATTCAGCTATGTATGAGTCTCAAAATTAATTCTTACAATTCAACTTTAATCCCACATTGGCTGTGTGGAGGAGATGCAAGCCAAAAACTCCTTTAAATGAACCTGTAACAACAATAAAGAAATGCAAAGGTGGATTGACTTCCTAGTCAAGAATTGGTCAAAGCAAGAGCCAAGGAGTCCATTAGAAAATCGTCCATGGTGGAGAAAAGATGGAATTTGAACCCAGCAAGAGGAAAAATCAGATTTGGCCAAGGTGTAATGTCCCTTTTTTGGCATGATATGGTTTATGATTGGATTAGCCTACTATTGGCCCTCGAAGGCTAAGTCAGATGGTTAGAGGCTCCCAATTGGCAGAACATGAGGCTCTTTCCCTTCTAGAATATAGAAGCATTCAGGTTTGCTCTTGGTTTCGCTTAATTTGGGGGACATACTATTTATAGTAAGTCATATTTGTTCATTTCAATATTTGGTAGGGTATCGAGACCGACCTCACCTACATTGTTGACCCTTGACATCTTTGTTGATCAGGTATTCAGGGATTTACTAATTATAGTAAGTTAGGGGTTGATAGAGATGGACACATACTATTTTAATAAGGCAATTGATTGCGCAATGGAAGCAATGGCTGACTTACAGGTTCAGATGGGACAGATAGATGATGAGTAATCAACAAGATATTAAGGTTATAATGGCATTAATGAAGTTATTTATAATGGTTATATTATGAAGTTATTAATTAACTTTATAAAATATTATTATGTGAGGGGCAATTATGTTTAATGGAAAAAGTACATTTTAATTAATGCCATAACCCAAAGTCAACCACAAATGCAGATATAAATTCATTAAAAGAGACTTATTGAAAAAGATTTATCGATCAAACTTCGTGAGGATATTATAAAAAGCTAAGGAAGAAATCGTTTTCATTATGCTATTGACTATTTGCTTTTGTTATTGAGAGTTCTTGGGCATTGAGTCATGAAACCCAGGGTTTCTGTGATTTCCAGCATTGGAGGACGTTAATTTTCTAATGCACGTGCAATTTTGAGACTGAGATAGACTAGTTGAAATATTGCTTATTAGCGGGCTTCATTCAGAGGTCCAAATTGTTCAATTTGGTTGAAGTTTTCGAGAGATTGAAAGCTAGATCAAGGAAATATTCTCAGCTGATTTATAGCAGCTGTCTACAGTATATTTGTTGACTTTTTGGTGAATTACAAGCTCAGGTACAACTCCAGGCCTCACGTGAGCAACTGCAGCCTTAGCGTTAAGTATCTAGGTCAAATCGTCTTTGATTTGGCCCTTCTATTCGATCTTATAATTGACGCCATGCCCTAATAAATCATTGAATGCAGTTTGGGAAGTGTTTTAAGCAAATATCCTGGTGGTGCGAACTATTCCCGGTTTCATTATTAAGCTACAATTTCATTTCAGTCTGTATATTTGCCATTGAGATTCATTGTAATTACCAGTCACATAAATAAGGCAAACTCTGTTGATGAATTGTTAGCATTTTCAATTTCCGTTTCATGTGTTGTCTATTATTTGCAAATTGCAAAATATTTATATTTTCAAAACAACACAAGTAGAAATTCTGCAAAAAACAATCAAACTCAGACATTTACAGGATTGGTTAGAATTTGAGCTAGTAGGGCTTTATTATAGTGGTATCAGAATGGTTTCCTGCCACCTTGTTGGGGTTTGATTTAAAAATTCATGGAGCTCACATAGTTGATTTTGAGTAACCAACACTCATAAGTTCAAGTTATGGGTTACTACAATATTGTAGGGAAATCCAGGGAAGAGATTGAATTGGATGCCATCAAGATGGGGGAAGATGTGAACAGGAATCTCCTTGAGGACTATTAGAATATGCCGGATGCTTTTAAAGCACAATACTCTCTTACTAATTTTCCAAACTTTGTTGTTATCTTGAGGCTTGAAAAGATTGGGTTGGTAAAGTACATTAGGAGGGTGTATACAGAGGCAATTTCGTCTAAAGGGAAAACTTTCAGTCATGGGCACAATGTGAGTAGGTGTGGTAGAACTTCTAATTCAGATTATGAAGGCGGTTCTACTTCCAAACTCAATGATCAGGTAATGTGATAGAGGAGCTTGATGAAGACCTCGAAAGCATTGAAGAGGAAGCCATGAAAGAGGCAGATTTGGAGATGCACATGTTGCATGAAGATGATGCGATTCACGAGTCACATAATTTGGAAGGATAAAGGGGATGCTATGATGAAGCCATTGACAATAATTAGATTTAAGCACTTGCTGATTTACATTGCACCTTTTTATTGAGCTTAATCATGATGTAGATGTTTTAGTAAATGACGAAAATGTTGGCACACAAGTTCGAAGCATCAAAGATGAGGAATGTGTAGAGGATACAAGCTCTTAACAGTTCTGATTTTTGTAGCAGCAGTCAGAATTGTTTGCACTATCATGAGGTAATTGTCATTCCATGTGTGAAAGATGGATGTGTGGAGTTCCCTAGTGTTGACACTCAAGATTTGGGTGTTAGAAATAAATAATGTGATACAGATTCAGGCCACAACAAGTCTGATTTTGTAAATGAGACAGACCTTGGAAAATGAATAAGAAAATTCATTGGTTGGCAACGAGTCTCAGGTTCAGGTTATGGATGGACATGCAGCTACTGTGGAAGAAGTGTGCGAAGACATTGTTTAATCAACAGTTTCTACAGTGTCTTTTGAGCCATCTTATGAGGTACATAATTTCAGTATCTTTGATGTTGATGTGTGCAAAGTTGGTGACACACATGTTGAAACTTATCAATTAGTGAGTGATGTTGAATCAACCTCTCATCATAGTGCTTAATAAAAACCAAAAAAAATGTATGGTAATGATTTGTCACAGGGCAAAGTGATAGAGGAGCATGATATGATTCGGGAGCGTGACACATTTCATGACTTTGACAGTTCAGATCAACACATTGGTGAGGCACAGGGCAAAGTCATAGAGGAGGAGCATGATATGATTCAAGAGTGTGACACATTTCATGACTTTGATAGTTCAGATCAATACATTGGTGAGATTCACTTTGTGAACAAACCTTTGTTTGAGGCGGATGTTGCATGGTCATATGACAATCCGCTCTTCGAGGTTGGCGTTGACCCTCTCTTCAGATGGGCGTTCATGATGTTTGGGATCCTACCAGTGCATCAAGATTACAGACAAGTCTCGTAGAGGAGTTTTTGGGGGTGTACATGGCAAGAAGTGCATATAGTTTGTCATTTCATCGTCATGTACATGATATCTTTCAGATGCACAGTTCAGTGGCGCATGTGTTAGTTAACATGTATGACAGCTCACCTTGCGCAGTTTACAGGAGCTAGTTGGAATCAACAGGGACATTATGCAGTTCTACCCTTGGGATTCGGGTGGACTAGTGTGTTATTTTGTTTCCTGAGATTGCTTGGGGACAAACAATTTCAGGGAGGGCAGGCTTTTTGGCATGGTATGATTTATGATTGGATTAGCCTATTATTGGCCCTCGTAGGCTAAGTCAGATGGTTAGAGGTTCCCAATTGGCAGAACAAGACGCTTTTTCCCTTTCGGAGTACAAAAGCATTCAGATCTACTCTTTGTTAGGCTTAATTTTGGGGACTTACTATTATAGTAAGTCATATTTGTTCATTTCTATATTTGGTAGGGTACTTGGACCAGCCTCAATTGCAGTGTTGACCCTTGGCATCTTTGTTGATTAGGTATTTAGGGATTTACTAATTATAGTAAGTCAGAGGTTGATAGAGATGCACCCTTACTACTTTTAGTAAGGCGGTTGATTGTGCAATGGAAGTAGTCGTTGACTTACAAGTTCAGATGGGACATATAGATGATGAGTAATCGACGAGATATTAAGGTTATAATGACATTAATGAAGTTATTTATAATGGTTATATTATGATGTTATTAATTAACTTTATAAAATATTATTATGTGATGGGCCATTTTGTTTAATGGAAAAAGTACACTTTAATTAGTGCCATAATCCAAAGTCAACCACAAATGCAAATATAAAGTCATTAAAAGAGACTTATTGAAAAAGATTCATGGATAGAACTTCATGAGGATATTATAAAATGCCAAGGAAGAAATAGATTTCATTATGCAATTGAATATTTGTTTTTGTTATTGAGAGTTCTTGGACATTGAGCCATGAAACCTAGGGTTTCTATGTTTTCCAGCATTGGAGGACGTTACTTTTCCAGTGTACGTGCAATTTTGAAACTGTGAGAGACCAGTTGAAATATTGCTTATCAATGGGCTTCAATTAGAGGTCTAGATTGTGCAAATTGGTTGAAGTTTTTGAGAGATTGAAAGCCAAATCAAGGAAATATTCTCAGCTGATTTATAGCAGTTGTCTACAGTATATTTGTTGACTTTTTTTGGGTGAATTACAAGCTGCCATACAACTCCAAGCCTCACGTGAGCAGCTACAGTCTTGGTTTTAAGTATCTAGGTCAAATCATGTCTATTTGATCTTATAATTGATGCCATGCCTTAGAAAATCATTGAATGCTGTTTGAGAAGGGTTTCAAGCAAATATCCAAGTGCTGTGAACTATTCCAGGTTTCATTGTTAAGCTGCAATTTCATTTCAGTCTGTATATTTGCCATTGAGATGCATTGAAATTACATGTCAATTAAATAAGACAAACTCTGTTAATGAGTTGTTAGCATTTTCAATTTCCATTTCATGTGTTGTCTATTATTTGCAAATTTCAAAATATTTATATATTCAAAAGAACACAGAAGTACAAATTCTGCAAAAAACAACAAAATTCAGACATTTATAAGATTAGTTAGAGATTGAGCCAACAAGTCTAATTATAGTGGTATCAGAGCGGTTTTCTGCTACATTGTTGGGGTTAGATTTAAAAATTCATGAAGCTCACATAGTTGATTTTGAGTTACGAACACTCATAAGCTCAATTTATGGGTTACTACAGTATTGCAGCTAAATCCAAGTAAGAGATCGAACAGGATGCCATCAAGATGGGGGAAAGATGTGAACAAGAAGCTCCTTGACTCCTTGAGGACTATCAAAATATGCCGGATTCTTTTAAAGAACAATACTCTCTTAATAATTTTCTGAGTTTTGTTGTTATCTTGAGACCTGAAAAGATTGGTTTGGTAAAGTACATTAGGAGGGATTACAAGGAGACAATTTCATCTAAAGGGAAAAGTTTCAGTCATTGGCACAGTGTGAGCAGGTATAGTAGAGCTACCAAATCGGATTATGAAGGTGGTTCTACTTCTAAACTTAATGATCAGGTTGAGGAATTCCCATAATGAGCTGGAATGAAATGAGAAGAGAAGGTCTATGCTTCAGTTGCAAAGGTTTTCAGGAGCCTAACCACCAATGCACAGATAATGTGGTAAAGGAGCTTGATGAAGACCTCAAATGCATTGAAGAGGAAGCCATGAAGGAGGCAGATTTGGAGATGGACATGTTGCATGAAGATGATGGGATTGATGAGTCACATCATTTGGAAGGACCAAAGGCAAGGATAGTTGCAAGGAAGTGATCAAAAGGAGGTGCAAGACAAGTTCATGCTCAAGGCCAAGGATGACAATAAAGGAGGACTAACCTAAAGCGATCAAGTTCAGAGGAGGACAACACTTCAAGATAGTGCAGGATAGCGGATGAGGAGAGAAGGATTTCACAATGATATTATAATATGGATAATTGCTCAACAAGGAAAAAGAAACTTGATACCTTCAAGAAGGCGACTTCGAGCATTCAAAATAAAGGCTACATGAAGTAGAGACGTTGATAAATCTGGATTTATGAAAAAATGAGTCGATGTACAAGTTGAAGTTCAAATACAAGGATATTCATGTGTCCCTATGCAAGTCAAATTTCCACTGGATTAAATGTTTGATGAATAAGGACTACCTTATAGGGAAATCAACTTGTCCCTATTCACATCAATACTCCATAAGGATCAAATAGGATTCAATTCATGGACAACTTGTTAGGGAGTCCAATTTGTCCCTATGGGGGATCAAGGCTAAAGGATTTCGAGCCAAGGAGGTAATGGATAAAGGTATCAAGGATGTCACAAACAATGGGAGATGAAGACTTCACAACACAAGGATGATCAAATTACGCAAGGAAGAAAGGTCTACGAAATAGAAAGATAGCCATCATCAAGGGTTAAAGGACATTGAGATTTACAAGTCCATGATCAATATTAGGAAACCCATCACTTAAAGAAAATTAAGATATCAAGAAAAATTTCATGGACAAGTTCAATGAGAGAATTTCCTAAAGAGGATGAAGAAGCAAAATTGAAACAAGGATCAAAGGTGAGCAAGTTGAGGTGGCGTCCAACCATCATTCAACCGATCAAAGCGCTCCAATTTTTGTGCCCAAGATCATCCAATCAGGATCATTCACTAGTGGACATGTGACATGCACTATTTTCTCATTAGTTCATCTTCAAGGGGATATGGAATGTAATTTCTCATTGGCCGATATGTTGGTGCCTTGGTGTCATTGGTTGTTTGTGGTTGCCCTAATTTGGGTTTGTTATGAGTTAATCTAGGCCGTTGATTTTAAATCAATCTTGGCCATACATTGTAATATGGGCTCCTATATAAATCCCACTCCTCTCATTTGTAAGAGAGAGACTTGTTGAAATTGTTGCCATAATGTTATCAAAGTAATTGCTAATTCATTGTTGGTCTTCATGGTGGATTACTTGTGTTGCTTTGGAGTATTGCATGGTTTCCACATTTCCTCACCTAGATTAGGATTTCATTGCATGTTGATTAGAAGTAGTGTTTATTTGAATGAAAATGATTGCGGATGCATCTTTGGTGAACTCGCTTAGACCAAACCACTAGCTGCTTGTTGATTGTAAGTTTGCTTTGCATGGTCAAATGACATATTCATGAGATTTACTTCGATTATTGCTTGCACATTGATATGCATCGATGGATGGTGTTAATAGAATGGCGATAGTTTGAACATCCTACATCTACCTTAGGAGATCACACTAGCTTGGTTGATGTCGATAGCTAAACTAAGTGTAGTAGAGTCACAAAGATATACATCACCTCTTTCATTCTAGGAGTAGAATAGCTTTTTAAACCCTTTCTCATTGTAGCTATTTTGGTTGGAAGTAGTTGAGGTAGTTGATTTCCATTGAATGAATAGTGCAAGTCCCTTTGTGATAACCAACATATCACATCATTACAACTGAGTTAAGTCCACAACAAAGAAAGAACCTTGAGGTTGTCTCATTTGATCACACAATCTATATACATTATTTAGCATATGAGCATCCTTATTCAAGAGAGTTGGAGATTTGGTGTTTTATTCAGAATATTAAGTATTCAGTTCTGCATGTTGTAGTGGAATAAAAAACTCACATTAATAGACCCCTTAGTTGAAGTGTTATTAGTAGTGTTCCCTGTATGTCATGTCCCTGTTCAAATAGAATTTTAATAAGAATTAAATAATAAAATATTACTAATTAAATAATGATGATAAAATTAATAATAATACTCAATAAATGATAATAATCAAAATATAAATTGATTGATTATTAATATAATAATATATATCATTAATATAATGGTATGATGTATAATAATATAATATATAATTAAAATAATAATATACATCATAAATGCATATACAAATATATTTTTATACAATCTATTTAAGTATTGTAATATTGTATATTCCTTCTTAACCATAATTAATTATGTTAAGAATAATTAATCAATTAATGATTGATCATTATAATTAATTGATATTATTATTAATCAATGTAACATCAATATTTTTAATCAATATATATAATTAATTAATATATAAATAATACTATTATTAGAAGTAACAATAATTAATCAATAGAATAACCAATACTATTAGTAATACCAATAGTATTAATTAAATATCAATGTCAATATATATTAATAATAGAAATAAATAACAAATTAATAATAATAAAATTATAATTAATATAAAATAAATAATAATAATATTATTAGCAAATCATATTAAGAAGAAGAATAAAATAAATTAAACCTAATGTTGCACCGTTTTAAATGGGGAGTCACATCCGTCAAGAAAAAAAAAGATATATAATAAGATGGGCATTATATGCCATAACATCCAAAAAAATAAGGAAAAAATAATATAAGAGAAAACATGGAGAATACGGTAAAAGGAGAAAAATAAATAAATAAAAGGAGGACAAAATCAAGGAGAGGAAATAGGAAGTTATCCACCGAAAAACGAGAGGAAATAGGAAGTACAAATATATTTAATGGGTCATAATTGATTTTTCTTACATAAAAGGTATGTGACTATTCCTCTTTGGATATATTTCTAAGACTTTATAAGACATGAATTAAACTTGGACTATTTTAATATATAGTGAATTTGAAATATAATTGTATTATTAAATATATACATATGTATTTGTTTATATATATATATATATATATTATGTTGAGGTTATACAATTGAGAATTATAATAATATGGATTAAGTAATAAGTGATTACAATAATGAGTGTTAATATTTGTAGCGTCAGTCATATGATCATTTAGAATACATATAATACTTTAATATTGACTAATAATAATATATTGCATTTGTATATATATATGTGTGTGTGTGTGATATATATATATTATATTATATTATTATTAAATATATATTATGCAAACTTATATTCTTCTAATATAAAATTGATTAATGAAACATTAACAATTATAATGAATAGACATGTCCCGTGAAGGGACATGTCTCTCCTAGTGTCTCTCTCAATATAAATACAAGAAAGATTGTTGCATTTGAGACACACAGAAAATTGGAGAGTGCTATTACATTTGCAGCGATCTTAAAACTTCAATATGGTATCAGAGCCAGACTGCAAATGTAGAAAATTAATGTACACAATCAGAAAAATGATTCTTCACGCTCTCTGCAGATCACTAATGAGGTTGTTGTGATTGATATGCGCGGGGCCCTCCAGAGATCGCTGGACATCACTGCATGCTATCGCTAAAGAAATCGATTCTCATAAATCTAAGAAAATGAAGAGGAATAATCAAGCATAGGGACATTACATGAAGGCATGAGTTATACAAAACAAATGAATTTGCAATATCTTGAAGAGCGTGATTTTATTGTGTTGGACAAATGCTTTGGAGTGTCGGCAATTGCAATCGTTCTTTGAGATTAGATCTTTCTGAAGTTTGTGGATACTTTCGAGTGATTTAAATTGTGCAACGATTTAAGTAAGATATAAATATATCGTTTAAGTTGGAATCGGTATGTATAATTATTATACGAGAGAACAATGAGTGTAATATTACCGTTGAGAAGCGATTAGCCGAGGCAACGTTGACAATACTATAGGAGTTCCGTCCTTATTAAGAAAAGGTGGTGACTGGAAGAAAGAGCAACCAAGACGACGATACTACCTTCAAATCTACAACAGTTGTTGTTTATGGTAACAAATTCATTAGCATAGAGGAGGAACACGATCACACCGAGAAGGCGATGTCTTATGACAAAGCCGAATGAGTTGTAAGGAATCTCGAGCACAGCAAGAGAATGATTTCTAAATCAACGAGCCAGCTTGAGTCGTTGAATGGTTGTGGTGTAGAGTGTGGGATGCAAAGGAACACCGAGTCAGAAGGAGCAGGTGTTGTTGGAGCACGGTGAAGTCAATGCAGCTCATCTCGTTATGTGGTAGACCAAGCTCGATGATGCGCAAGGTGGGAGAGCTCGGGTATAGTAGTGATTGTTGATGCTTGCAATGATGTGTCAATTTTGTACAATCTAGTGCATGGTGTGGGATTGCACTATGCTAACAGAAGTTTGAATGCGATGCTCTGTCTGCTAGGCAAGCTCCCATGATGCACCATGATTGATCTAGTGATGCAACTCTAATGCCATGAATTATGGACATACGTCAGCGCCGAGCACCTTGAGAGTGCCCATGCAATGATGGATTTCATGACTATTTCTCGCGATCGTGGCGAATACGAGAAAACTTTCCCACTGCTCACGGATATGAAGACGGTTGGGATTGCTCTTGATATACATGTCTATAATATGATTATCAATACCTTTGGCAAGCAAAACTACGTGGAACCTGCCATGGAGCCATTTAACAATGAATTAATACAGAAATATATGAGTCTATCAAAGAGTTGAGTCTTTGGATACGTCGTAGAGAATTAATGTGAGATCTTTGATCCATCAACATGAGAAAATTCAAGGCTACATCCTTGCATCATCGAGCACCATTACGGGAAGTCTATGTTTGAAATGGTGACATTGTAACTCCTGTACTACATATCATGATACATACTTTTGTATATAATATAATGAATGTCTAGCATGTAACTCGTGATCTCCAAATTGATCATCCTTGATATCCAACGGAAGTAGGCGAATAAGGTTTCAAGAAGGATAATCCAACATGGAATAAAGCCACCACTCAGCAAGGGTGCGATACGATACTAGGATAATATCTGATATCTCCAATCACCAATTATGAAGTCTTGGATCTGATATGGTTGACAATGTAGTTGGTCCTAAAGCATAAAGGTCATCCTTGATCTATAGATGAGGGATAAATTAAGTCTATTGTTGATGGTATGCATTGCATCATATCTTAGGGTGATTATTGTTACCAGCCTACAAAGATAAGTGCTGCAAATATTATAAGAAAATACAACCTCCAAAAGCAATGTTGATGGTTGCAAAGTGCCTCGAATATCTCGATCTAGTGTAGAGGGAGAGAGAGAGGGAAATCACATTGGGATATTATGCTCATGGATTCCTTGGTCAAAGCCAAAGTTGTCAAGGAAGACTCTCTGCTCTCTAATCTTCAGGATGACT
>MU226176.1:5388500-5414984 GCA_018584345.1 Thuja plicata | reverse complement strand
TGATCATTTAGAATACATATAATACTTTAATATTGACTAATAATAATATATTGCATTTGTATATATATATGTGTGTGTGATATATATATATTATATTATATTATTATTAAATATATATTATGCAAACTTATATTCATCTAATATAAAATTGATTAATGAAACATTAACAATTGTGAATAGACATGTCCCGTGAAGGGACATGTCTCTCCTAGTGTCTCTCTCAATATAAATACAAGAAAGATTGTTGCATTTGAGACACACAAAAAATTGGAGAGTGCTATTACATTTGCAGCGATCTTAAAACTTCAATAATGAGAATTATATTAAATTAATATATTGTTAATAGTAATAAGACAAATGCTTAAAGATTAAAACTATATTCTTAGGTCTAAGAATCCAACTACACTTGTAAGAATCCGATCATTATCTCTTATTAATGCTCCTGTAAGATAGGGAGTGTGTGGAAGGGAAAGGTGGGGTAATTTCGGTCATAGGATGGATAGGTCCCAAGATGGGGTTAAGCTTGAGGGAGTCCTCTTATAGATTGTTTCACGCGCCCTTTGCACAGTAATTCTACCATCCTTCTTAAGACTAGTAATTAGGAGTGAAGTGAGAAATTAGGACTTAAGTATGTAGTACGAATCAGGGATTGTTCTGATTTAATGTAATCCAAACCCTAATTGGAAATTTTAGAGAAATTTAAGGCCCTAGTTTGGGTCATTACACTGTAATGCCCCTTCATGCAGAGTGATCCCGTAGGAATTATAAGCCTATTTGATTGTTGTAGGCTATAATCAAAATAAGGGAATTCTATCGAACCAAGCTTATTCTAAGGGTAATATTATTTAATTGATATAATCATTTGTATGAAATTACTTTAGTGGCTATTTAAGAAGAATTTTTTAAAGCCACTTTATTATTTTTTGGGCTAAAGTTAAATATTAAAAAGTGCGAGAAATATATATTGTTCTAGAAGCTTCCCCAGAATATTATAAAAATGTAATGAGGGGTTCATTTGAGATATGCTTGCTTATTTTTTCATATTAATTTGGATAGCTTCTTGGAACTTGAATAGGACAAAAACCTTAAGGGATTGCTGGTTTCAATAGTGGGACTATCTGCCCTAGCTAGTTGTGGAGATATCATTCAAGTATTTCATAGTGCACTCATAGTCAGAGTTTGATAAATTTTAAATTTGTGAGCTCTCTCTGCAGAGGTTTTGGAAATATTGCAAAATACTTGTGAAGTGAGATGATGGGTGCCATGTTTGAGTTTTATATGCTAATATATTTGTGTGGAGATTGAAGTAAATGAAATTGTTGTTGCTTACACAAGAAATAGTTGGACATGGTCAGAGTGCTCTAGGCATGGAAAACTACCTTATTCATCTAGGTTGGCTGCTACATTCTTTATAACGAAGCTTCTTGTCAAGGTGTTTGGAGTTTGGTAATATGTTCCGTTTTTATAATGGGTTTGATCAATGAAGAATAGGTCATTTTGCTGGGCGAGCCTTCCTCTGCAGTTCATGGCCTTCCTTAGCAGCTCATGAATATATTCTTCACTTAGGTGGGCACTTCCAACATTATCAACATCTCTTATCATTTGGCATGAGTCCTTGAGAGAAATCATGGCTATTTGAAAAGGCATTTGCTATTATTTATTCTTCTGAAAATGGAAACAAACGTTAGGGACTTGTATTCTCCTTTAACTAATGAACGTGGGCATATTTTGTTTGGCATTGTGCGAATGTGAAAGAGACTTAGGGATTGCTAATTTCTCATACCTGGGTGTGGGCATCAAACTTAGCAATAGCAAGCTGCTTTGGTCATTAAAGTTGGTTTCTTGCATTTTTCGGGCACAACATTTTCATTTTCAAATTTATATTGATGAAGTGCATCATTTGATTAATGCTTTTGAGTTTTGTATAATCATCTACAATTGAGTCTATGCTATAGGGTTTAGGAAGTTGTATTCTCAATTTTTAAATCTAATTTCAGTATTATTTTATGTTAAATGCCAAGGAAATCTTAATGTTTTGTCAATTCATATTATTAAAATTATATCCAGCCCATGCCAAAACTATTGTAAAAGTGAAACCATATATTCATTCGAACAAGTAAATTGTTTGACAAAATTACTCAGTGGAAAAAAGGGTGAAAATTTTGAGGACTAAATCAGTAGGGGTTATTATTGTAGTATTGGAAGTGGTTTTCTTGCTAGCCTGTATTTCCTACGAGGGAACAAGAACAAATATATTTTATTAGAGAACAAAAAAATGCGTTGGCAACCCTCACAAGTTCTAGATGGAGAAATTATTTCAGGAATCCTTGCGTTACATTAAAAGTTGAGCACAAGCAATGAAACAAGTGAGGTTAATACCTTAGTTGAGGTTGAACAAGGTGAAGTGAACATGAGTGACAAATCGAGAGCTTGGAGGACCAAGAGAGGGTACTAATGCAAGAGACATTCTCAGTTCTTTAGCTAGGGGACAACATGATGGAGAACATTATATTGTTCAATTGATGGATATGTTGGCTCAACACGTTATAGGCAACGACAACAACTACAATAAGAATAACAATGATGGAGGAAACAATGGTGGATAATGGTCAAGGAGATAACTCAAAAAACAATAGAACTGCAAATCATCGTACCAAAAGAACTAATTTGACACCTCTCATACCCGTCTTTCCTCCTAGACTCCAACCACAACCTGATCAAGAACCTACTATTAGAGATTTGTGGGATCAAATCTTACAAGATTGGAGGGATGCAATCGTAGATTTTTAGACTAGGATGTCTTGTAGTGATTATATAGACCTCAAAATGAAGCACAAACCTCATAGGGGTGGAAGATCACATGATAATGACTTATAGAGAAAGGATGAGAAACTCACCATTGCCATTATAATGAATCATGTTAGAGAAGAACAAGAGCATGGGTTCAGAAATTAGATACCTATTTCGAGCTTAACCCGATCCTAGAAGATGAGGCAATCGAATATGCCACTATCTGCCTAGATGGTATGATTCTTGAATGGTGGCATCACAGAGTGATTACTCTTTGACATGAGTGTATTAATTCGTATGCAAAGCTCATCAAGAGACTCATTGATAGTTTTCATAAGGATCCAAAACTTCATTTTAAGGTGTTGGCTTGGTTAAAATAGGTTTAGTACACCTGCATTGCTGATTAGTAGAGATTATTAGTTTTGGTCACTGATATATTAGAGAGAATTTTGTTTATGCTAATCATGGATGGATTGTTGGACCCTCTAAGAGGATGGATAAAAGTTCTCAGTCCAAACACATTGCAAAAAGGAATGAAAAAGGCCAGGGACATGACAACTACAACCACTAAGAATAAATTTCAGTCCAAAGGATTCTCATCTCAAAAGGATAAGGGTGAAATGCCTTCTCACAAGGTGTGGCCTATAAAGACAAATTAGATGATGAGGTTTGCAATGAGTTGTGTAGGAATTTTGCTTCAGCTACAAGGAACCTTGGGAACTAGGTAATAAGTGTCTAGGGTGTTGATACTTTGGCCTTTACGAAAAAGATCAACATATTGGACAATTAAATAAACAATAACAATTATGTTGTTTATATTTTATATTTAATTATGGCTAAATCGATTTAATAAATAATAATAATAAATATAAGGGGTGTATTTATTATTATTATATAAGGTTCGAAGTATGCTAATTAAATATAAATATAAAAACACTTATTATTTATGGTCCCAAGTCGGCCAACTTGAGAGGCCAGGAGTTTATCTTAATTAACTCATATATAAAAGCGACTTGGTGAAAGTGAGAACACACCAAAAACATAACGTGGTGTTCTACCTTCACCAAGAGCATTGAAGGAGCGAAATACTCAGCGATTGTTATATTTGCTATTAGTACATTCTAATTGGTGAGAATCGCAAGCACAGATCTGCGGACATGTATTGGTGAATTTGAGGTGCGAAATATGATAAGCAATTTCGACTAGTGGATGAGAGCAGGTCTGAGTGTGAATTAAGATCAGATTATGGTGCGATAATCTGATCTAGACAAGCAGCGATAGGAGTGTGAACCATGCTCAATTGTATTGGCAATGTTAATATAGACAACGATTTTTGTTAGGGCTGGACGCTTTTGTTAGGGCTGGACGCTTCATCATAAATGCGAATGTGCTAATATTGACAGCACAGTATATACATATGCTTCTGCGAATTTACATGTTCAGATTAGGCATTATAGTGCAATCTGCACTTGAGGCAGTTCTATATTCATCATATAGGGCGTTTTTGGCAATACAATAGATTATACTTTATCAGCATTGAAAGTACAAATCGGGAGTTCTTCTCAGCACCATTGTTAGTACAGTTTGGAGGCATATCTTATGGGCTGAAGAGAGGACTAATTGGATGACATACAGATCAAAGTCAATCTGAGTATTTGAGTGCTAATTTGATTTGAAAGAAGGCATATTGGCTGGGGTATTCTGGAGTACTATGGATAAATCCTTTACAATCTGATTGGATCAGAATTGATTCACATTCCAAGTGGACTTCATTGACATTCATCAGAAGTACTTGACTGGAGTATACTTGGTTGATTTCCGGGTATCTTCTATCCTTTCTTGTTACTTTATTTCTTATCCTGTGCTTAGCTTTGTTAGACCTCTATAGATTGAATATTCCTTGCTAAATATGGAAAATATTAACATGGTATCAGAGCCTAGGTAGAGCTAAAGATCCATTTCAGATTTAGGAATTCAGTCTAACTCTTTCAATGCTAAGAAAGAAATACTGTGGCAACCGGGGGTTTGGCCTAAACATGGGAATTTTCATGAGCAGGGTTAAATTCTGCATTAAAATTGAATATGCAAATTACAACATACATTAAGAGGGAGTCTAAGCTTAAGAGGGAGTTTTATCATGGGTTCACTTTCTCCTAGTTTTGCGGTATAAACCTCTTCCTTATCTTTGCATTCTGGTTATTAGCATTGGCACAGCAAATTGGCATAGTTGATTATCTGTTTAAATGATTATTGGAGAGAATATGATTCTTCGTTATGTTAAGAGGGAGTTTTATCATGGGTTCACTTTCTCCTAGTTTTGCGGTATAAACCTCTCCCTTATGTTTGCATTCTGGTTATTAGCATTGGCATAGCTGATTATCTGTTTAAATGATTATTGGAGAGAATATGATTCTTCGTTATGTTAAATATTTTAGTTATATCTTTGATATATGATTGCATGTGTGAAACATACTTAGCGGATTGATTAGCATAGCTGTTTATCCGCCTTAAATGTATGAGGAGCATACTATGTACATTGTGAATGCATATTATATAGGAACATACTTTAGTTATGCATGAGGAGCATACTTTACGTTGACTTATTTCTGATGCTGCTATGGAAACGTTCACAGCTGATTGTTAGTATAACTGTTTGGTGGGAATATATATTATTGATTGTCTGTCATTGGCATAACTATCTATTGGATGAATGTATGGGAGCATTCTTTATGTTATGTTTGACATGTCACTGTTATGATATGCGCATACCTTGGCATTCTCTGTTATACACACAGCTGATCATTAGTGCAGCTGCTTAACTATTGATGTATGGGTACATACATTGGTTTCATGTATGTTATGAAAACATGCCCTATGACATATGTTGTGGTGGCACATTTTATGTATGGGAACATACATTATGATACCTAGAGATACTTTTGTTGTATGCATATTACATTACCGTGCATATGGTACATTGGCATATCTTATGCATGTTTGGTTACTGCATTTGGTTATGACTGTTTTTACATTCGGTATACTTTGTTATGTATGTATGAAGCATACTTTATTGGCTTATGGTATACCTTGGCATGTATGTATGGATCATACTTTCTTATATATGGCTGAAACTATATTATATGTGGTTCAATGTGTGAACATTTCTGTTACATTGGTTTACGTTTGCATACGATTTCTATTCATGGTTGAATTGTACTTGTTCTATGAGAGAACCACATTTGGATATGTACATTGGCTCTGCATATATGGATTCATTCTTATGAGGATAAGATTTAATATTCTTATAAGATAAACTTTTATTATTCTTATGCTTATGTGGATTCATGAGATAAGATCTTGCTTATTCGATTATTCATGGATATGTTGTCCTTATGAATTAGAGATTTAGAGAAAATGATGGACTTGATATTCTTCTCATGGATCAGGGATCCATTGTTGAGCAATTGGTGGACATCATGGATTTGATGTTTGGAGACCATTGCTCTGAGTATTTGGTGAATATCATGGACTTGATATTCATTAGGCCAATACTCATGATATCATGAACTTTATATCTCTTGGATCAGGGATCCTCATTTGAGTAACTGGTGGACATCATGGACTTGATGCCGATAGACCATTACTCCGAGCAATTGGTGAATATCATGGGCTTGATATTCGTTAATCCAATGCTCTTAAGACATCATGGACTTGATGTTGTTTTGATAGCATGGACTTGATATCTTTTGAGTCAAGGTTACTCGTGGATCTAGTTGTCCACAAATTGGTTGGTATACATCATGGACTTGATGATACCATGAATACCATGGACTTGATATTGGCTGAGTCAAGGAGACTCATGGATCTAGTTATCCACAAAATGGATTGGAACAACATCATGGACTTGATGTTACATTGAAAGATAAATCCACTTTGGAATTTGGTGGTTTGATGGACTTGTTATGAAGTCACACATGTAGATATGATATCTACACCTTGGAAACGATGATATGGCTCATCATATTTGGTAGATAAGGATCTACCTTCATAGATGCGAGATCTATGGGTACATTGGATATGGAATCCGTTATAGTTAGGTTTTTGATGCCTCTATCAGTGGATGATAGATTGGATGAAGGAAAAAGATTTGGTTGATCGTTTCCTCAAGTCCAAGAGGGAGTGTTGATATTTTGGCCTTTACGACAAAGATCAACATATTGGACAATTAAATAAACAATAATAATTATGTTGTTTATATTTTATATTTAATTATGGCTAAATTGATTTAATAAATAATGATAATAAATATAAGGGGTGTATTTATTATTATTATATAAGGTTTGATTTATGCTAATTAAATATAAATATAAAAATACTTATTATTTATGGGCCCAAGTCGGCCAACTTGAGAGGCCAGGAGTTTATCTTAATAAACTGATATATAAGAGTGACTTGGTGAAAGTGAGAACACACCAAAAACATAACGTGGTGTTCTACCTTCTTCAAGAGCATTGAAGGAGCGAAATACTCAGCGATTGTTATATTTGCTATTAGTGCATTCTAATTGGTGAGAATTGCAACCACAGATCAGCGAACATGTATTGGTGAATTTGAGGTGCGAAATATGCTAAGCAATTTCGACTAGTGGATGAGAGCAGGTCTGAGTGTGAATTAAGATCAGATTATGGTGCGATAATTTGATGTAGACAAGCAGCGATAGGAGTGTGAACCATGCTCAATAATATTGGCAAGGTTAATATAAACAACGATTTTTGTTAGGGCTGGACGCTTTTGTTAGGGCTGGACGCCTCTGTTAGGGCTGGACGCTTCATCATAAATGCGAATGTGCTAATATTGACAGCACAGTATATACATATGCTTCTGCGAATTTACATGTTCAGATTAGGTACTATAGTGCGATCTGCACTTGAGGCAGTTCTATTTTGATCGTATAGGGCGTTTTTGGCAATACAATAGATCAGACTTTATCAGCATTGAAAGTACAAATCGGGAGTTCTTCTCAGCACCATTGTTA
Source organism: Thuja plicata (assembly GCA_018584345.1). Taxonomy (NCBI): domain Eukaryota; kingdom Viridiplantae; phylum Streptophyta; class Pinopsida; order Cupressales; family Cupressaceae; genus Thuja; species Thuja plicata. Next base: position 5,407,159 of record MU226176.1, on the reverse strand, counting down.
GTACAGTTTGGAGGCATATCTTATGGGCTGAAGAGAGGGCTAATTGAATGACATACAGATCAAAGTCAATCTGAGTATTTGAGTGCTAATTCGATTTGAAAGAAGGCACATTGGCTGGAGTTTTCTGGAGTACTATGGATAAATCCTTTACAATCTGATTGGATCAGAATTGATTCACATTCCAAGTGGACTTCATTGACATTCATCAGAAGTACTTGACTGGAGTATATTTGGTTGATTTCCGGGTATCTTCTATCCTTTCTTGTTTACTTTATTTCTTATCCTGTGCTTAGCTTTGCTAGACCTCTATAGATTGAATATTCCTTGCTAAATATGGAAAATATTAACATAGGGAAAGGTAAGTGGTTTTGTATTGAGATGATATTTTCTTGTGAGGAGGAAGAGAAGTTAGAACACATACAAGGTAGTGAACACAATGACTAAGATGCTAAGCAATTGAGAGATGGGGAATAGTCACCCAAGGGGGTGAGGGGTGGTAGTATTGCCACTTTATTTGGACGCCCAAATTCATCTCTTTTAGAACGCAGGGAGTCTTGCAAGGGCAGCAAGTGACAATATTAGTAGACAATGGTGGTTCTCATAATTTTATAGATGCTGCATTGGTAGCTAAGAGAGGTATACATACTGAGGATTTTGAGGGAGTCAATGTGGGTACCTCAGTTGAGCATTGCACTGGGTAATTAGACCACTACGAATAATTTCTATGTGTTGGACTTAGGGGGTGCTAATGTTATCTTAGGTAGACAATGGTTGCATTCCCTCAGGAAATATTCTTATAATTTTCAAGTGATTGAGCTTAAAAATTCAGAGTTGATGACAAGAAGGTAGTATTGAGGGGTATGTCCAATGGTGCTCCCAGAGTGGTTTCAATAAAAAAGAATGGAGAGCATTTTTAGATGTGTCGATGTAGCTTGGGCAACCTAGGGTTTGTTATCCACTAAGGCTTCTAATGACTACCCTAAGCATTATCACACAGTTATTCAGACAACGTTCGATAGTCATAGTTTGGTATTAAGTGAGATCCCTCAAGGGAGATCTCTAGATACAGGATTTGAACATACTATTGAATTGGAGGAAGGCTCTAAGCTTGTTATTACCACTTCTTACAGGCATCCAAAAAAAGTCAAGGATGAAATTGAGAAAGCCATAAAGGAGTTGCTAGACACGGGGAACATTATACCCAACTTGAGTCTATCTGATTCTTCGGTTGTCCTGGCGGAGGATGGGACCATGAGAATGTGCATTGAGTACTGTGGCTTAAACAAGAAGACAATTGAAAAGAGATACACCATTCCCATGATTGGCGAGTTCTAAGATGAGTTGCATGGTGTGGTTTATTTTTTGAAGATTGATCTAAGATCTGAGTATCATTAAATCAAAGTGAGGAAGTAGGGCATTCACAAAACAACTTTTTGGTGTCAGTTGGGCATTATGAGTTTTCGGTCATCCCTTTGGGTTGACCAATGTTTCTGGTACTTTCCACTCTTGCATGAATAACATTTTCAACAAATAGTTGGAGAAGTTCCTACTACTATTCTTTGATGACATACTCATTTCGAGTAAGACAATAGAGGAACATTTGAAACATTTGGATGAGCTATTAGGCATCATGGGCGCATAGACGTTATGTGCCAAGGCTTCAAAACACAAGTTTAGAATGATAGAGATTCTCTATTTGGGTCACATCAGTAGTGCTTAGGGAGTTCATGTGCATCAAGAGAAGATTCAGGAAATCATTGATTGGCCACGTCAGAGGACACTCATAGAGTTATGTGACTTCTTTGGGCTTTCTAGTTACTACAAGAGATTTGTCAAGGGGTTTTCACAACTAGGAGCACCTTAAACATAGCTCACAAAGAAAGGGACTTTTAGATGATTGATGAGGCTCAATGAGCATTTGATAGGCTCAAGGAGGTAATTAGTAATCGTCTAGTTTTGGCCTTAACCATAGTTCCCATACTTGCTAGGACTCGTCTAAACTCAGCGAGTCACGGGACAGTTGACCTTGGGCGTGTGCCAAGGACCTTGACTCGGACCCAGATGAGTCTGGGCTTTGACTCGCCGAGCCATGGCGAGTCACGCATCAGACCCTGACTCACCGAGTCCCGATGACGATCTCAGCCGACAAACATAAAGTTTTATGCAAAAAAAACATAAAAATTGAATCTTACGTTACTTTTTTTGGTTCTATTTCTTCATTGCAACACTAAAAAGCATTTCATTTCATTTCATTGTATTAAGAAGAAAAGAGAAGTGTGAGATCAGAAGAAAGATAAGAGTCTATAGAAGTGCATCCAGAAGGGAGGAAGAGCTGAAAATCTTTAACAAATTACATTGGGAAAGCGTAATACTTGCATTTAGAGCATCAAAGATTCCATTCCAGCAATCGAAAAGGGCTCTCATTTCATTTCAAATTTGATGTAAGAGGTGTGAAATTTAATAGATTTTTTGGATTTTTGTTTTGTATTTTCTGATAAACAATCTTGATTATTTTTTTTAAAACTTTGCAATTCTTAATGTTTAATGTTTTCCTGTCAAATCAAAATTCTAACTTAAATGAAAGAACAATAGCAAACCCTACTTTGTTTTTAGAAAAAATTGTAAATATTTATTTACAATTTTTTCTAAAAAAATTGTAGGGTTTTTTTGATTTTTCTTTCTTTGAACTTTGAAGTTTTACTTTGAATTTGAAAAGAGAAGAATCAAGATTGAAGAATTGAAATTTTTTAAAAACCCTTCATTTTTTTTGGACAAACCCTATTTTTTTGTATTAGATTATAAAATACAATGCACAAATGGTAGTTTTTTTCTAAAATTGTCGTATTGCAACATCTTTGACGTTTTGGAAACCATATTTTTCCTCAATGTCTACTCCTAATCCTCTACCTAAACCTAAGGCTAAGATAATATGTCAAAAGGACGTGGCTTGGCTGTTAATGTTTGCAGCTTTAGTCGTATGATCATTTAGAATACATATAATATATGTTGATTAATAATAATATATTATATATTGTATATTATTATTAATCATATGAAATTTAATATTCTATATTAATCTATTATATTATTGTAAATTAATAATTGATTGATGAAACATTATAAGATTGATTAAATTATAATTAATGGGAAGAGGCATGTCCTTTAAAGGACATGCCTCTTTAAATGCATAGTTACATAATCAATCATCATTATATTAAACACATAATAATGAATAGACATGTCCCATGATGGGACATGTCTCTCCTTGCCTCATCCGCAATATAAATGCAAGAAAGATTGCTGCATTTGAAGCACACATACAATATAGGAAGTGCTATTACATTTGCAGTGATCCGGAGAGATGCCTCTGAGAAGATTGGACACTAGGGCGATTGCAGATCTTTCTGAGGAGGTGGAAGTGAGGATAACAAAAATATTTAGATATGAGATGGCGGCAATGAAAAATGAAATCATAGAAGGTATCAGAAATGCTGGATTACAGAGAGGTCCTAGAACAGATGATGGTTATGAAGAAGCTGCTGAAGACTTTGAAGTTAATAGATCTAGTGGAGATGATAGAGCCGATCGGATGGAGAGATTTGGAAGAGACAAAACTGATCAGTTGCAGAGCTCTAGAGCTCGGTTGAGTACAAGTTACCGAATGGAGGTGTCCAATTTTTCAGGTACATTGAGACCCGAGCATCTGATTGATTGTATCGGTGAGTTAGAAGAAAAGTCATTGAAGATCCGCTTAGAGTGAGATTGGGACAGACTAAGTTAAAAGGACATTCTACTTTATGGTGGAAAGAGTTGCAGAGGGACAGAGAAGAAGAAGGTGAGATGAAGATCAATCGATGGAGGTTGATGGTGACAAAGCTAAAGGCTAAGTTCATTCCTGCTGACTATGAACTTGAGTTATTTAAGAAATTGCAGAATCTGAAACAGAAGGAGATGACTGTGGAAGATTATACTGAGGAGTTTTACAAGTTGACTATTCGTTCTGGGCATAGAGAACTTTCTAAGGAAAAGGTGGAAAGGTATATCAATGGTCTGAGATTCAATATCCAGGATGAGATTGGTATGTTGAAGATTGACTCGGTAGAAGATGTTTATCAATATGCATTGAAGGCAGAAGATGCTAATCAGTATGCAATATGCATTGAAGGCAGAAGATAGGTTGAAAATAAGGCATCATGGTAATTCCCCAGGGAAAGACAAGCAAGAACAGTCGGTGAAAGATAAATCCAAAGTTGAAGATGAACCCAAACCTGTTGAACCGAGGAGAAGAATAGGTAGAGGTGTATTCAAAGATACTTGCTATAATTGTGGTGAAGAAGGACATCTGTCATTCGAATGTCCCCATGCAGATAAGGTCAGTAGTCACCGGAATGCTGTGGTGAATGAGGTTGCTGAGAATGAACTTGAGGTGGAGGGTGTGACTCTCTTGCTTAGGAGAACATTGCTGCCCTCGAAGCAAGCTGATTCTTGTCAAAGGAAGAACTTGTTTAGGACGGTGTGCAAGTCTGGTGGTAAATGTTGTAAGGTGATTAATGATGGAGGAAGTACTGATAACCTAGTTGCCGAGGAAATGGTTCAGAAACTTGGTTTGAAAAGGTTGAGGCATCCTTGTCCTTATAGAATAAGTTGGTTACAAGATGGTCATGCAGTAGAGGTGAAAGAGCAGTGCATGGTAAGTTTTTACATTGGTTCTTATAGAGATGAAGTGTTATGTGACACTGTGGAGATGAGCTCTTGTCATGTTTTACTTGGGAGACCGTGGTAGTATGATAGAGAGGCTATTTATGACTTTAAAAGGATTTTATTTACTATCCTGAAAGATGGACAAAAGTTTGCCTTGATTCCTTTGAAGGCTGAAGACAAAGGAAGGAGGAACTTGAACATTGGTAGCAGATTTGAGATGGTTGCAGTGGTTGGTGTAGACATGAGTGTGTAGAGATCTGAAGGTAAATCAGAGAGTACTAGTGGAAAAAGGAAGCAAAAGAAGAACCGAAGGAAGAGTGTGTCGGTTGAGGACTTGGAGGATATGTATATCAACAACCAGTTTGGCATCTACATGCTGAATCCCAACAGATGTTTGTCCATCTACTGAGAACATCTTTTTGCGCCTGGGGTGTCTGATGCAGGAGCATCCTAGGGAATTTGGCAATCCTGTGTCACTAAAAACATGTTTTGGTTTGATTTTGATTTGTTGCTTGGGAGCTCGGTTATTTGGTCAGTAACTGCCTTGGAGTTCCTTGTTGGAGTGCTCGGTTACCTGTTGGCTCGGTTACTTGTGGCTCAGTCTCAGTGACTTGTTGCTCGGTGGTGTCTGTTCGGTGGAGCTCGACTCGGTTGTGCCTCTCACCGAGTGGTTTGTTCTTGGTGTTCTTGATCACCAACCGGGTTTATGCTATCTGTTGGGCTGGCCGACTGGTGCATTTAATTTGTGGTTGCGTGTGGGAGATGTGAGGACCTATATCTTGTTTGGTTCACTCTCCTAGGCAGATTTAATGACCGTTGGAGGTCGACTGATGGATAGCATGTTGGTTGTGTGTTCATGATGCCGACTTTGGTTTATTAATGTTATTTCAATTGTAATGCTGACTTGTGGCAAGTTTGTATAAAAGAGAGTCTAGGTTGATGTCTAGAAAAGGGGGGGAAATAGGCAAAGGATGGCAGGGATAAGATGATAAATGGAGAGATTGAAAGTTGATGCAGATAGTTGTAAGTGGGTAGATAGAAATTGCAGATTGCTTGGAGGCTTGCGAGCACAAGTTTAGATCTGGTTTCTTCCACTTAGCTATAGAGTAGACTAGGAATGTTGGGTCCTGTGAGATCTTGTTGATGCGATTGTTGTTTTGGCCCTAACCGGGAAGGCCTTACAACCCCACCTGTTGATTGTAATGTTCGGTTATTGATAACAATCTGGTTATTGTTGCATAATTGAATCTGAATCTGAGTATATGTTGATATAAATTGTTATATCTCTGGTGTTGTTATGTTTCCTCTGTTGTCTTGTTGTTGGCTGCAAGTTTGGACAGTCCATTCTTGGATCCTCCGAGGTTGACTGCATCACATCTAATATATGTTGATTAATAATAATATATTATATATGTTATGTTATTATTAATCATATGAAATTTAATATTCAATATTAATCTATTATATTATTCTAAATTATTAATTGATTGATGAAACATTATAAGATTGATTAAATTATAATTAATGGGAAGAGGCATGTCCTTTAAAGGACATCCCTCTGTAAAGGCATAGTTACATAATCAATCATCATTATATTAATCACATAATAATGAATATACATGTCCCATGAAGGGACATGTCTCTCCTTGCGTAATCCTCAATATAAATGCAAGAAAGATTACTGCATTTGAAACACACATACAATATAGGAAGTGCTATTACATTTGCAGTGATCCTAAAACTTAACATTTGCAAGTTTTGGTACGTTTGAAACATTCCATTTATTGCAGCTAGGTAATTATTTTTTATTTGATTAATTTAAATTTAAAATTGATAGTTTGAACTTTGCTTTGTCGATGAATTGTTATAATTTGATTACACATTTAATTTGTTTGTGACAGGTCTCCTTGCTAGCAAGGCATGATAGATCCCGTAACCATTTGTGGGGCGGGGTTTAAGCTCCTACCGATGCTGAGTTAAGTGGCCCCCTTTTGTTAGAAATGGTTGAACATATAAAAGTTGAATTATAGGACCAACGAGTGTTTCAGAGCAAAAGGGGTTGCACCTCTTGACGGATGGTTGGACTGATAGGAGGAATAAGCATAGTTACATGGAGACGGGGAGACTTGGAGGTCTCCAGCACTTGTACCAGTATTGGTACAACAATTTTTCAAAAATAGGAGACAAGTGTACTTGGAGACGACAATTTTTTAAATATAATTTAATAATTTACATTAAATTTCATAACAGAGAGCTTTGAAATCAGAAAACAAGAACAATGGAAAGTTTTAAGTATGAATATTAAAATTTAAATCCATTGAATCAAAACATAATATATCATATCGTCTACTATTTAATAGTAATGTCATTTATCCATTTAATATTGTTTCATATAGAGTCAGATAGTTCAAAACTCACACTACATATCTGATTTTTGAGTATCACATCAGCATATTATCATATCAGATTATGATTTAATAAAAACAAATAAAACAACGCATTAAGTAAAAACAGTAAAACTAAAACCTAAACACTGCTTGATTGCAGCCAAGTGCAAATGCAAGGTGTGGAAAAAATAAATATATTTAACCTACCTTCCAAAACACCTGTCTCCAGTTAGGGCCTAAAATGATGCAAGTGTTAGTCCAAATGCAAAGTCGTCAGGCTTAAAATGATGGACAAATACTCAAAAATGAAATATTTTGTTTTTAATGTGCTTTTTCCTCCATAGACGTGCGAGAGACTTCAAATTTTGTGGTGGGAGTCAGGGAGACTTCGGTATACGTTGTGTCAAAGTCTCTGCTCAATTTTGAAGACTTTGGAATCATGCAAGGTCTTTGAGATCCGTCTGCATCTTTGAGACACATGTCGGAGGGGGGAGACGAGTCTCCCAGTGACTATGGTACCAAGACACTCCTAAATTTTTTTGTTTTCTACGGAGGTGATTGACCATGTTGAATTATAGCGTCGAGAGTAATTCTCAGACAATGAGACAATTAAATTTTTCTCAAGTGATGCTCTCTCTCTCTCTCATTGGTGATAGAGTCTAATTAGTAATTAGACTAATCGATGTATGTAAGAAAATGATCATCTAAGAATCTAACTGATTAGTTACCTATGAATAAACCTAACTAATTTCATGTTAGATATCATAACAATCATTCATGTATTGTACACACATCCATTCGATTAACCAAAGAAAGATATATATCGAGTGGATGAGAGATAGTTTGAGAACATAAGTAATATACTCTTCATACACAACAAAGAATACTCACATCTTTCGGCTCAACAATGGAAGACTTCATACGGAAGACCAATATACGTCACAATGATTATATATATATATACATATCTACGTCATCCAATATATTCAGGCAAACAGATATATATACTTTGGCAGATTGATATGTACTCGCAGATCGATACATATATATTGTTAAATATATCAGTATATATATATATATTGTGATTGATCACAGATTGTCACTTATATTTGCAGTTGTCAAGTATATATATTTAAACAGTGGCTTGATATTTCAACGATCATAAATTCAGGAAGATAAACTCATCATTGAAGTTCAAGGTCAATTACCTTACATCTACATTAATCTGGTCATAAATAATAAACATGGTATCGGAGAAGGCTTAAGAAAAGATTAGATCAGATTCAAAGTAGTAGGGTTCTCTTAAGTTGCCTTCAAATCTGATTGCATCTATGAACGTCAAGATGGTAAATGGATTTAAAGTCGAAGACAAACTTGAGGGTGCATCAAACTTCGTCTCCTAGAAGTTTAGAGTCATACTTGCCTTGGAGGAAAACAAATTAAACGAATTATTGGAGAAAGTGGTACCGAAACCAGATAAAGAAGATGAGAAGCTTCAATGGAAGAGAAATATCACCAAAGCAAAGAAAATGCTGTTTGACTCTATGAAAGATCACATTGTGCCAATCATCTCTAAATTAACACCAACATACAACATGTTCAAGACATTAGAGGAGATGTATGAGATCAACAACACGAGTCGAGCTCTTGAATTAAAACGGGAATTGCACCATATTAAGATGATAAGAGGAGAATCAGTCATCTGATACTTCATGAGGATTATTGAATTGACAAATCAACTCTCTACCATAGGACATACCGTAGATAACAAAGAATTATCCATGTTGGCTCTGAACGGTCTTCCTGGATCATGGGAGTCATTTATACAAGGGATAAGTGCAAGATGAAAACTCCCTAAGTTTGATTGGTTGAAGACAGACTGCATTCAAGAAGAGTCAAGATTAATTATGAGAGGCATTGGACAACATTCTACAAATGAAGATATTCATGTTCTTGCCTCACACTCAAAGAAAAAGGGCAAGAAAGGACACTTGAAAAGGAAGAAAGATAAGGAATCCAATAATGGTTCTATATTCAAAAGAAGGAAGGACATTTCAAAAGTCCAATGCTTTAGATGTGACAAATATGGTCACTATGCAATGAAATGTCCAAATAGGATTAAGTCTCAATCTTCCATTGTCAGAAGTTGGTGAGACTCTTCCGAAAAAGGATTTAGATGGATTCATATTCTATTCAACCCTCTCAAGTCAGGTGCCTACCGACCACAACACTTGGTTAATTGACAGTGGTGCACCTCGTCACATTACCGGATTTAGAGGACATCTAAATAAGTTAATGTAGAGAAATTCATATGATCAAGTGACTATTGGAGATGATTCTAGTAATTCTGTGGAAGCAGTTGGGACCTCCTCTCTTAAATTAAATTCAGGCATTTCCTTGCAATTGAATGATGTACTTTTTGTTCTAGGAATTAAGCGAAATCTTGTCTCCATCTCAGCTTTGGAAGACAAAGGATATCATATTGCATTTCTAGATGGCCAAGTCCTAGCATGGCCAAAGAAATTAAACATCAAGATGGCTCAAGTCATTGGAGTTCGTTATGGACATGTTTATAGGCTTTGCACTCATCCTACTCAAGCCTTACTTCATAATTCATCAAGTATTTGTGAGATTTGGCATAGAAGATTGGGTCACCTTCACTTTCGTGCACTAGCTACAATGGACAAGATAGTTATAGGCCTTCCAAAACTCAACCATGAGCATGAAGGAACTTGAAAAGGTTATGCATTGGGTAAGAACACTAAAGGTACATTTCATAGTAGTGAAAGTAGATCCAAATGTATTTTAGAGCTTATTCATTCAGATTTATGTGGTCCTATGTCTACTGCTTCCTTGAGTGGTTTTTTGTATTATGTTATTTTTATTGATGACTTCTGTAGGACTTGGATCTATTTTTTGAAAAATAAAGAATTCCGATGAAGTATTTATGACATTTAATGAATTCAAAGCTCTAGTAGAGAACATATCCGAGAAAATGATCAAGTCCTGAGAACTGATAACGTAGGAGAGTATACCTCCATGAACATCCATAATATTTGCATTGACGCTGGGATTAAGAGGGAGTTTTGTGTTCCCTGTAATCTACAACAAAATAGTATGACAAAAAGAAAAAATAGAATTATTGTGGAAGAAACCAAAGCCATGATCCATTATCAAAATCTTCAAACTTCATTTTGGTCTCAGGCTTCTACAATTGTTGCCTATGTTCAAAATAGATGCCCTCATCGGATTTTGGAGAACAAGACACCTGAAGAGGCATTTACAGGGAAGAAGACGGATGTAAGTCATTTAAGGGCCTTTGGTTGTCGAGTGTATGTACATATACCCAAAGACAAACAAACTAAGGTATAGCCTTCTGGAAAGAAGGGAGTATTTGTAGGCTATAGTGAAACATCAAAAGCTTACAGATTCTATATTCCAGATCATAAATTGATTGAGTTAAGTAGGGATGTGACATTTGAAGAGGATATTGCATTCAAAAAATTCAAGGGCACCCATGAGATGGATAGTGAAGATCAAGAGCCTCCTCAAAATATGGAAGAAGACCATACTCCTAAGATTCATAGGGAAACTCATGAACCTAAAGAAGATAATCCAAATGAGCCCTTGGATGCTACTAATGGGCCTAGAGATATTGTTATAAACCGAAAAAGACCTCTTTGGGCAAGGAAAATAATGCAAGAGGCTGAAAATTTTGCAGCCCCAAAAGGAACATTTAGGGAAAGTAAGAAACTATACACGTTTTCTAGCTATGTTGCATTAATGATCAATTATTAACTCAGAACCTACCAGTGTTGAGGAAGCCACTAGTCAACATGTTTGGAAGGATGCCATGACAAAAGAGTATCAATCAATTGTAAAGAATGATGTTTGGGACATTGTACCTAGACCAGAAGGTAAATCTATTGTTTCTTCTAAATGGCTCTTTAAAATCAAACATGCTACTGATGGAAGTACTGAGAAATACATGGCTAGGTTTGTGGCTAGAGGATTTTTTCTGAAGGAGGGAATTGACCACGAGGAAACCTTTACTCCAGTTGCCCGATACACTTCACTCAGAGCCATCATAGCTATTGCAACATCTAAAGGATGGGAGATTCATCAAATGGATGTTAAGACGACTTTTCTAAATGGTATAATCGAGGAAGAAGTATATATTGAAGAACCTGAAGGATTTGTGGTACATGGGAAGGAGACTCATATTTGCAAGTTAAAGAGTGCATTGTATGGCCTTAAGCAAGCTCCACGTGCTTGGTACAAAAGGATTGATCGCTACCTGATGAGCTTGGGTTTCTCCAAGAATGATGCAAATTCAAACTTATGCTTCAAGGTAATTAATGGGGAAACATTAATTCTGGTACTTTATATTGAGGACTTACTTATCACTAGAGAAGATCATCTTATTATCAAATGTAAGGTGTTAGCTTATAAATTAGAGATGAAGGATCTTGGTTTATTGCAGTACTTCCTTGGGTTAGAAGTTTGGCTGAAATTTGATGAGACCATTCTGAGTCAAGGGTAGTACACCATTGACATTCTAAAGAGATTTGGTATGATGGATTGTAAATCCATGTTTACACCTATAGAGACCAATTTGCATAAGTTAAGAGAAGCTGTAGTTGATTCAGATCTGGCAGATTCTACATTATATAGGTAGATGATTGGGTCCTTGATGTACCTTGTCAATGTAAGACCAAATATTTGCTATGCAGTAAGTGCACTTAGCCAGTTCATGTGTGAACCAAAGAAAATACATCTTGTTGCAGCAATACATATTCTAACATACTTACGCAACACAGTTGGATATGGCCTGCGATATTCGTCTGACATAAACTTGAAGCTGCATGGATACACTGATTCCGGTTGGGCATGATGTGTTGCTGATCGGAAGAGCACCTCTGGTTGTGGTTTCAGTTTAGGTTCTACTACGATTTCCTTGTGCAACATGAAACAGTCTTCAGTAGCAATGAGCTCCACAAAAGCCGAGTCTATTGCAACATGTGTGGGAGCACGAGAAGCAATTTGGCTTCATAAGCTTCTTGTAGGATTGTTTGGGCAATCCTTAGAGCCTACAATTATCCATTGTGATAATCAAAGTTGTATAAAGCTCTCTGTCAATCCTGTGTTTCATGACAGATCAAAACATGTAGAGATCAAGTATCACTATGTTAGAGACATGGTGGAAAGGAATGCCATTCAGTTGAGATACATTAGTACTGATGAGAAAATGACATATATTCTCACCAAGCCTCTCTCCAGAATAAAATTTGTGTACTTTCGAGGTAAGCTTGGTATGGTGGAGAATGAAGCCCTTGCTGAGATTGAGTAAGCTTGGTATGGTGTAGAATGAAGCCCTAGCTGAGATTGAGTCTCAGTATCCTTGATTTGTTTATATATATACTAATGTATTTTGTTTTAAGATGTTTAAAGTGTAAACTCTTATTGCATTTCTCTTGGAAGAGAAACTTGAGGTGTAAGCCCTTATCTCCACCCTTTGATATGGTTCATGGTGGATTCATGTGTGTGACGCCATGACAACACCACGTGAGAGTGTTCGTGGTGATTTTCTTGTACTTGTGTTTTTACCCTTTGGCTGAGCCATGGTGAATATCATTGTGAGGTGACGATCTCACAATTATGAACACTTGTGGATCATAACATTCTTGTGAAGTGACGATCTCACAATGATGGTTGATATCTCGTGAACTAATATTTATGGATAGCCATAATGGTGGATATCACCTGAGGTGATATCTATGGATAAGCCATAATGGTAGATATTATGTGTGGAGATATCTATAAGCCATAATGGTGGATATCATGTGAAGTGATATCTATGGATAACCATATTGGTGGATATCACGTGAAGTGCTATCCATGGATAATTCATGATGGTGGATGTGACAGAAAGGTGATATCTTTCGTTTCCACATATGGATGTAGCCATTGTGATCAATAATCACAATAAGATATTGTATCCTATAAATGAAAGATTCCTCCCTAGCTAAGAGGGAGTGTTGAATTATAGCGTTGGGAGTAATTCTCAGACGCTGAGACAATTAAATTTGTCTCAAGTGATGCATCACATCATTTGAGACATTAGTGTTTTACTCCTTGAAATCGCGCTCTCATTGGTGACAAAGTCTAATTAGTAATTAGACTAATCGATGTATGTAAGGAAATGATTATCTAAGGATCTAATTGATTAGTTACGTATGAATAAACCTAACGAATTTCATGTTAGATATCATAACAATTAGTCACGTATTGTACAATCACATCCATTCGATTAACCAAAGGAAGATATATATCGAGTGGATGAGAGATAGTTTGAGAACATAAGTAATATACTCTTCATCCTATGCTGTGACCACTACAGGGTTGGATGTAGGAGATTGTATTTTTGATGAGACAGGTTTTTGGACCCCTTGTGCAGAGATTGTGCAGGCAATTTTTTTATAAATTGTACATTATGTTTTAGTATTTGCTTTTAATTTATATACATACTTTTATTTTGTTTGCAACTTTGGAATTTTGCTTATTTACATTCACACTTAACTGAAACTGTTTCACAATATTTGCAGGTAACTTAGCTCTTGGTAGTTCTATGAGTTGCTGATGGGGAGAAGCCCGCTTTGGGATACATATATGAGGCCATGGATAGGGCCAAGGAGGCCATTAGATCTTTATATGGAGGAGTATCATCCCATTTAGCTGATAATTGATAGGAGATGACACCTCCAGCTTCACTAGCCCATCCATACACGCACTTATTACCTCATTCTGGCATACCATTTCCGCCTTGATTTCAAGGCGGATGAGAAGGTTCTTACTAGACTCTATTCAGTGGTAGATCAGATGAGTACAGGTGATACTTATATCAAAACGAAATTGTATGAGATAGAAGCATTTAGTAATGCACAAGGGGATTTGTTCAGTAGTTAATTTTGCAAAGCCACTTGCACACAATTGTAGTCAGGTAAAAATATATGGTAAGTGCATTGTTTAATTTTATAATTTAGTCTTAAAGTTGGAAATGAGACTGATTTTTTTTCTTTTCATTATTTTAGATAGATGGTGGCAAATGTTTGGGTGTAAAACCCCATACTTTGAGAGAATCGCCATCCGCATATTCAGCCCGCCATGCAATGTTACCGGTTGTGAGTGTAATTGGAGCATGTTCGAGTATATTCACTCGGAAAGGTGCAATAGATTGTCCGTGGAGAGGTTGAATGATTTGGTATTTGTTCATTGCAACCTTCGTCTTAGAATGAGACAAATTATGGATAGTGACTCCAACCTGATCTGCCAGAGTAGGTCGATCTAGAATTTGAGTGGGTCACTGAGTCTATCGATCATCTCTTTATTGCGAATAGAAAGGCTGAGGCCATGAGAGAGGTGGCTAGAGCATGATTAGATATAGGCACATGCATAATTGATGTTCGTCAAAGTGGCATATCATGAGCACAAACTATGGCTGTTCAGTCATCCAGGACCTACCTTAGATGCTTTTGTAGGAGGGATGCAAGCTCATCTGAGGCTAAGGCTGAGCCATAGACTTGTTTTTGTTTTCATATATGTTTGGATTTTTGAACATTTGATGTCATGGATTTCATATTCCATGAGTTTTTAATACATTTGATGTCATGGATTTCATATTGCATGAGATTTATATACATTTTTCAATATTTATAGTTTTATATATCTAAGTTTGCTATTATCCAGTTACAATTTGTGTTTGTACTTATGTGATCGATGTCTATTTATGTATGTGATCAAATTAGCTTCTATTTGATGATGTTATTGTGTCTTTAAGCTTTATTCAGTAAAGGGTGCATGAAACAAGTTGTAATTCCTCAAACATCTCTAATTTTTATGGGGTTTTTTTACTTTGTCGAGTCTCATGAAGTGTTTGCTAAGTTTTTTTGCCGAGTCTAGAGTCTTGAGTTAGATCAGCCTTGCCGAGTTCGAGTCTTGTAACTTTGGCCTTAACAGATTTCCCTCAGCCCTTTGTGTTGGAATGCGATGCTTTGCATGAGGGAATTGGAGCAATTTAATGCAGAAGGGCCGCCCCATCGCATATGAGAGCCTAAAACTTAGGGATCTAGAGAGGCTCTACTCTATTGATGGCAGGAAAATGTTGTCCATGATGCATGCATTGTTGAAGTTCAGGCAATATTTGGTATGTGGGAGATTTGTGGTCATGACAAACCATAACAGTTTGAAACATAGTTACATCACTGTCAGGGACGCAGGGATGACAGAACGAGGGGACGAGTTTCCAGGATGTGGGAACAAAGGGTGTCAATTTGGGGACGACAGGAGGACAACGGGGGATGGTGGCTGGGGGGCATCAAAGGGGGGTGTATATACTACATATGGTACTTAAAATGCTAGTTATGAAAAGATGTATAGACTATTAAGAAATAAAATACTAAAATGCTGATATCAAAACAAGTACAAAATGTCAAAATATAGTGAAGGGAGGCCTCTAATCATCTCTCGCAAGGGTGGGCCTCAGTCGACGATTAGCAGCTGACCAGCGGGACAGCTGGGGACTTGAGAACGATGTCACCGGACGTCCCCATCCCGGGGACGCTAGCGTTTAGGAGGGACGCATCCCCGTGAAACACTAGTTTGAAATGCTTTTTGTAGCAGAAAAATTTGAATGGGAGGTAATCGAAGTCGGTCAACAAGGTACAAGCATAATACTTTGACATAGAGTATGTTAAGGGAAAAAAGAATGTTGTTGTCGATGCCCTCTTGAGAAAACCCTCAACTTGTTCATTGGTAGAAATTTCAGATCATCGGAAGGATCATCTCTTGGTTGAGTATTCCAAATTTTTTTCCAAAAACACTATGTTTGTGAGCTCATGAATAGAAAAATCCAGGATGACAAGTATAAGGTGGTAGATGATGTCATTTACTACAATGTCTAAATTTATTTGGTTCTTGAGTCTAAGCTTAAGGAGAAAATCTCGATACCCACACACAATACTCCATTGGCAAGATATCTAGGTTATTTCAAAAGTTATTAACAAATTAGAGAGAGGTTCTCTTGGAAGGGCCTTAAAGATGATGTCTTGTGTCATGTTAGGGAACACATGTGTTGGCAACAGAACAAGTTAGAACACATTTTTCCAACTAGTTTGCTTCAACCATCACCTATTATAGAGCAAAAATAGGAAGGTGTATGTATGGATTTTATAACTAGTCTAGTAAAGGTATATGGCAAAGATTCCATTTTTTATGATTGTTGATCAGTTGACCAAGTTTTTTCATTTCTTTTCTATTTCATCAGAGAATATGGAACCTTAGGTTGCAAAATTATTTTTTTATAGAGGTGTTCAGACTCCATGGATTGTCAAGAAACATTGTCAGTGATCCTCAGTGCATTTTTGCAAGAGGTGTTTAGGTTAGCTGACACCTAGTTAACCCTTGTGCTAGTTATCACCGTTAGATTGTCACCCAAAGATTGGGAATAAATGGGTGAGGGATATATACGTAAGTTTGTTACAGGGCAGCAAAAAGCTTGGGTTAGGTGGTTTCATATAGGAGAGCATTGCTTTAAAACGACATATCACATGTTAATAGCATTGACTCCACTTGGAGCTTTGTATGGTTATGATGCTTCATCATTCTTAGGTTTGCTTTTGGTGATAGTAGGGGCCCCAAAGCCAAGGATTGGATTCATGACAGTCAAGATATCCTTAAGACTCTTATGGATAATTTAGAAAGTTCTCAAAACTAGCAGAAGATGTGTTTAGACCATAGATATGGGACTTGGACTCAGGTCGGGTAACTCGACGAAGTGAAAAAACCGAAGAGATTTTTAAGGATTTAAAACTTGTTTCATGCACCCTTTATTAAGTAAACCTTCAAGACACAATAACATAATCAAATAGAAGCTAATTTGGTCACATACACAAGTATACATCGATCACATAAGTATAAAAGCAAATTAAGGCTGAATGAAATAATGAACTTAGATATATAAAATTATAAATATTGTCAAATGTATATATAAAACTCATGGAATATGAAATCCACAACATCAAATGTTCCAAACATATATGAAAACAAAAACAAGTCTATGGCTCATAGGAGCCTGCGTCCCTCCTACGAAGGCGTCTAATGTAGGTCCCTGGTGAATTGACGACCATAGCCTCTGCCTGTGACATATCACCCTCACCAACATCAGCTGTGCCTTTGTTTGCTCGTGCTCTATCCTCCTCTTCCACCATGGCTACAACTTCTCTATCTGATTGGTCGATCAACTGAAGGTCCTCATCACTAAAGACAAGATTTGTAGCCTTAGTAATCTACTCAGATTCTAAATTGACCTCCACTAGCGTGATCGGGGTGGTATCATTGTCCAAAATTTGTCTCTATCTAAGCTGGAGGTTGTAATGAACAAATTCTAAATCATTCAACCTTAGCACGATCAATATATTGTGCCTCATCGAGTGTATGTGTTCAAACATACTCCAAATGCACTCACAACCTGAATCGTTGCATGGTTGGCTGAATATGCAGATGGGAATCCTCTGTAGATTTGGTGTTTTGGCTAAATATATATTTACCTGGTTGCAATTCTCTCCATTCGGTTTTCAAATTTGACAAGAGAAGAGAACCCCTTGTGTATTATCGAAGGCCTCTATCCATAGATGATAGTGCTCACCTTGGTATCACTAGTAGACATCCGCTCTACAATTGACTGGAGCCCATTAAGAACCTCTTCACAGGCCTTGAAATCAAGGCGAAAATGGAATACCAGATTGATGCAATAAGTGGCTTTATGGATGGGCTTGTGAAGCTGGAGGTGTTGTTGTGAGGTTTTCACACCATTGCCCCATTGTAAATGGGGACCCCCTCTTTTGCAAGCAGTAGGAGTAGTGGTCTTAGGTAGTCCTTGTTGGTGACAGTTTTCGAGCCCCTTGGTCTAGCGAGTGAAGTTTGAGAGTTTGTTTTGGGCAATTTTGGCCTGCTGAGAAGTCAAGTCTGTCTGAAACACGGGCAAGAGTTGTGTTAAATCTTTTAGAAATATGGGATAAAACCAAAGGATTCGTGATGAAACAAGTGTAAACCCTCTGAGAATCCTTGTTCCAGCTTCAATTCGATCTTAGAAAGTCGAAATAGATGGTGGGAGGTAGCTTTGCTGAAGGCGTGCTGAATCCTGAAATTTGGCTAAGTCCTGAAATATTTCAAAACCCCCCAAAATCTAGAATCTGCACCTTAACTCCTATGAAGTTGAAACCTATCTCAAACATCCTGGAAGGTATTTATACAAATATAACTTAAAGTATAAGAAATTAAATTAAAACAGACTTATACTTAAATGTTATACCCTGAACTAAAAAATGGCTAAGTACAAAGTGCAAATCACTGTGTCCAAGGTCTGGGCGGATTCCGCCCAGCCCTTCGACAGGCTGTCCAAGGTGCCTCTGATTTCCGCCAGCATGTCCAAGGACCCTCCAATTTCCGCCAAGCCCTTTGTGGGGTATGAGCATGGTTCTTTGCTTGAGGTTGAATGGGGAGTTAAAGATTTGA
>MU226176.1:5372658-5385253 GCA_018584345.1 Thuja plicata | reverse complement strand
GCATTTCATCTTTCCGCTTGTACTTCAAGTTGGGTTGGAAGATAGGTGTTAGTGTGAAAATTCTACGAATTTCCCTTGAATCATTGCATCTATGGAGGTAGCGCCGCTGGCAAGCTTTCATTAGGTTCGATCCCCGTCCATTTGCTAATCTTTCCATTCCCTAGGAGTAGTAGTAAAGCAGTGAGTAGCTTAGTAGTGAGAGTTTGATGAGTGAAGTTGGAAGTGATATAAATTAAGGAGTTAAAACCATTGAATATACATTGAAAAGCTAAGTCCCATCGTCATCATAGCTAGAATCTAATATCCTTGAATGAACAACGTAAGCCCGCCGACGTGATTACCAGCAAATCACATCATTATAACTGAGTTAGGATCCACAGGTGTAAGGAACCTTGGAGTATTTTCTCATGTTCTTCATGAGTAATTACTTTTCAAGAGAGGGTTGAGTGTTTGATATCCTGTATCAAGTGTTCAATTCCTATATGTTATGTAGTGGTACAAAACTTGCATCAACAGGTGCCATCTCCTATCAATTATCCCCTACATGAGACGATACTTACTCTGATCTCCTCCATAGACAGATCTAATGGCCCCCTTGGCCTTTTCCATGCCCTCATATATGTAGCCCATAACAGGCTTTTCCCCATCAGCAATTCATAGGAAAATTACCAGGGGCTTTGTGAACTGCAAATATTGTGAAACATTAATAGTTAACTTAAGTCTGAATGAAAATAAGCAAAATTGGAAACAAAAGAAAAATATGAATATAAATTAGAAGTAAAACATAATGTAGAATTTTTAAGAAATTTATATGCACAATCTTTGCACAAGGGGCCCAAAAGCCTGACTTATCAAACATGCAATCTGCCACATAAATCTCTGCAGTGGTTGTAGCCATAGATTGAAATATCGCAGACTTATCGTGATAAGTTCTGCGCCGTGATAAATTACGTTATTTTCGCGCAGAAAATATCGTAGATAAGTTGACAACTTATTGGCGATAAGTTACCAACTTATCGCGATAAGCCAAAAACTTATCGGCACATTGATGTTGCTCATCTTATCGTTTGTCCTTTGTTTCTTCTTACTATTTGTACATAGAATTTCCATCTGATCTAGGAGCAATATCACTCTATTGTGCATGCACATGTCTTTCCTTTCACTGATATCCATCTTGGACCTACACTATTGTTGCATCTACATGAGCTCCTTTGTCTTCACATTGTGGTTTAGAATTATGAGTCAGCTTAATGAGTTCCTTTATTCAATACTGTGCATAGGCAACTCAAATCGATCTACATCAACACTATTTCCTCCATGAAAACTTGGTTCAGTTGCACCATTGTCACCATATTCATCTTCTTCTTTCATGGAGTCATATCCTAATGCATCATACTGATCATCCTCGTCCTCATAGTCCCCAACATAATCTTTCTCACAAGAAAGATCTTCCTCTCTGCTTATTGAGAAGGGATTTGGATTCTTGGGGGCATCAAGTCGAGTTTTCTGCAATCCAACTCTGTAGGGAGTTGTTCTTGTTCAAGGTGATACAACCTCTTCTTCCTATTCAACTTCTTCTCGATATGACATCTTGGGAAGAATAGGATATCGACCAACAAAGTGTTTCCACATTTTGATGTCCCATGCCAAAATTTTGTACATTGTAGGATGTATACACATTCATCCTACCTCAAAGCATATGATTTCTTTCTAGTTGAGCTTCTTGCTATTCAACAGTAACCAATTCAACTGTAGCTAGTTGAGCTTCTTGAAGTGATGCCCAACAAAAGGATTTAGATGACATACATCCTTACTGCGATTGGACATCACAGGAGCAGCCTCCATTGTTCACAGAGGATGAGATCTATGATTTGGAAAGGCAGGCTATGGAGGAGGGTGGATTCGCAGCGGGATTGGATGACATTGAGGAGGATGAGGACAGTGACACTGAGGAGGATTCAGACGATGAGGAGTCATTGCCACCATCAACACCATCTACATCCAGGGTGGAGGTCCAGTCACGACCAATTGTGCAGAGGGAGGAGGCACAACCACAGGCACATCAAATTTCTAGGTCTAGACTCCCTCCCACTCTAGTAGTTTTTAGTAGAGCTCGTGGGAATAGGAAGATGTAGAGTTAGACTATTTTGATATTGTACTTGACATTTGCTGAATGTTTTACAAAGACAATTTGCTATTTTAAGTTTTCTTTAGAGTTTAGAGTCTTTAGATTATCAGACTATGGTTACCAGCCATCAACATTCCACATGAGGATGCAATTTTGTACCCTATTTGCATTTATATATATCTAGATTAGCTTGTTTGGTTTGTTTACTCATATACTCACTCATTAGATGCATCTGCTTATTGAATTTTGCAAAAAAAATGCATTTCTAATTAAATTTAAGCAAGTTTTAAAGTTCACGATATTTTCCCGATAAGTTTTCAACTTATCTCCGATATTTTTTTTGCCCTCGGCGATAAGTTGCTGGTACCGATATTTTGAACTATGGTTGTAGCATAGGGTGAGGTAGTTCACTCCTAGCCAATAGACATGCACCTCAAAGATGCCTTTGACTGAAGCAAGGACTGCAATGTGATGAAATTTGTGGCAAATGTTGTGATTGTAGGACGAGCCAACTGCTTTTGCCCCGTATATTGCCTCATTATGTTAAGGACCCATGCATGATTGTACATAAATTTGCAAACATTTTTAACTTTATCTACACATTATTTGACCCCTGGAAGCTTGCCAATGTCCTCCAACATGAGATCAATGCAATGGGTGGCACATGGACACTAAAATATGCTCCATTAAATGTTTACCTGCAACTTAATTTACTGCATTGTCAGTCACCGCTTGAACTACATTTTCTTCACCTAGCTCACCTATGACTTCCTTTATGGCTTCACATAGGTATGTGGCATTTTTGCTATGTGCGGAAGCATAAATGGACTTGAGGAACATGGTGGAACTTGAAAATAAATTAAAATCAATGATCAATCAATAAATCATAAATTACAAAGATTGATCTCTAAATCAAATTCAAATTATTTAATGCATTTAGGGAAGTAGAATGATCAATTACCTCTGTAGGAATAAATTTTTTTTAGGTGTGTCCTATTCCTGCTATCAATGTGAGCATCGGTCATGATGGTGCAACCCTTTTTGCTCCAAAACTCATTGACCCATGTTTCATGAGTAGTGGTTCAGAAGAACCCATCTCTCATGAGAATGAATGGAACACTTAGCAGTCATTGCATCTAGGCGATGCTCACAGAGGTGAAGCACCGGGACTTCTCGGGAGGACACCCATCCCAGTACTCCTCCAGCTCGGGCACGCTTAACTACAAAGTTTCCTTCGTAGTTAAGCCTACTCTGCTTGCAACCCCATTTGCAAATCTTTCATCAAGTGTTGTGCCTTATGAACCACTCATTAGAAAGCCCCTTAAGCTCACCAATTGCTAAGTACGAGATATTTTGCATAGCAAGTCAAATTGTCATAGTGCTATCATGATTCAACTATGTAGTTGTTTGAGTCAAATTCATTGACCCATGTTTCATGAGTAGTGGTTCACAAGAACCCATCTCTCTTGAGAATGAACGTAACACTTATCACTCATTGCATCTAGGTGATGCTCACAGAGGTGAAGCGTTAGGACTACTCTTTAGAAAGCCCCTCCCGGGAATAATTGTTTTATTTCGTAAACAAGTGTTACTCTATACTTGCAAACAATTAAATATGATTTTAATTTCTTTTCTGAACTCCAATGATATGTATTCCTTTTACTATGATCTGTCCTTCATCATCCAAATCCATGATGGCTGGAATGAATTTGAATGCCTCCTTATATCTTACAAATTGGGATGATAAGTTGCCTCCCAAGGACACTCCCAATGACACTTCGTAATTGCTTCTCTTCATAAGCTAATCACACCACATAAACGGTGAGTCATCTTATTTACACCAATTAGTTCTTCTCACTAATCGATGCCTTATTAAATCATGATAATGGATCTCTGACCTTAATCTTTAAAATCGTGCTAGGATGATAGAATCGTTCTTCCCATTTGATTATTTAATTTCACTTTATAGATGTCCATCTGAAAGCCACAACTTTCACCTATGATTTTAGTTTGGTTTCAGTCCACAATGGACTTAACAGAGGCTGCGCCCAACATTGTTGATATTAACAATATATTCTCTTTTGATATTAAAAGGTAAAGTGCCACCCAGAATAATAGCTTGCGCCAAGGGAGATATGCTGCTAATGCCTAATGGGAATCTCATGCCAACATGAAGAACTTGAGCTAAGCTTTAACAAGGAAGTAGCATGCCAAATATAGGTATTCTCCATGCCAAAGACTGACTCAAACTCATTTTGAGACAAACAACTTAGCCAAAGAAAGAAGTTCAGAATCATTGCTTTGTAATCTTCATCCTTATGTATTACTTGGCGAAGTGGACATGTGGGTGGTGGCTAACTACGTATATTGCTGACATGTTTCTTTGACGCTGTAATCAAATCATCGATGGTGTTACTCTTAGTTGTTGTAGATGAAGGTGATCGATATTCAATATTTATATAGATAATGATACTTCTACAATTGTCTGAACCATCGCTCTTTGGAATGGAACTCATAGTGATATACATAATTATGACTACTGCTAATATCTTCTAGAAGTATATGGGAGACTTGTCGTTATAATTCAACAACTCTCCTCTGTAAACAAACTTACTTGATATCGCGTTTATAATTAAGCATTCTCTTTAATAGCTACTAATATCTTCCAGAAGTATATGGGAGATTTGTTATAATTCAACAACCCTCTTCTGTAAAAAAACTTCCTTGATATCGTGTTTATAATTAAGTATTCTATTTAATAGCCTTATGGTTTGGTCTTTGTATATAATCAATAATCTTGACTATCCATTTACTTTGCAATTTTGTTTGTTCAGAGACTTCAAACAATTGAGATGCTTAGTTGTCTTGTCCTTGTATTATATTGTAATTTATTGTTATTTATTTATTTGTTTATTTATTTATTTTTTATGTTTTAATTTTATTATTATTATTTATTATTAAATCCTATTTCAGAAAGGGGACATCACACAACTTCCATTTGTCTTTTGTTGCTTAGAATAGTGAATGAAGAGACAATTCAATACAATAGTCTACTAAAGCAATATTAGCAACATTGTCAAAGAACAACATATGTGATCATTTCAGACTAACTTCTCCACTTGGAAGGCTTCCCTTCGAGGCACCTCCTTCTGATAATATTAGTAATTTTTTTCTTTCCACAAGACAAGCAACCACAATGGTCGAGTTTGCCAAAAGATGCATTGCATGATACAACTCTTGGTAGGTTAAATTATCAAAGATATTTAGGTAGCCTTCAACATCTTCAAGATGAACTTGCTGGAGACTATGATAGGATACATTCAAAATGGACCATCTTCTACCAAAAGAGTAAATACATATCGTTAGGAATAAATGCCAATATAGGGTCTGATAGATATACATATTGTATGTTGTATTTTATCAGTTACGTTGTAGTGTGTGTGTGTGTGTGTGTTTATTCCTAATCCATTTGTGGTTGGTACACTTCTAGCCATTCCTTAATCACTTGCTATAGCCCCTTAAGAGGATAGGTTTATTTTGTGTAGGGAGAGGCGAAGTAAATCCTCACAAGATAGGTGAATCCCAATATGGGATATGGACAAGAAATAGACAAACTTGAATTTCCCTCTAAAATTAACAGTTTTATTTTATTTTTACTTATGTACTTATTTCTTCCATTTGCTTATATTTCGTCGCCATTTGTTCTTATTTTAAAATTCCTGGAGCTGTGAGGGCGTGCACTTGGAGATTGGTGTCAAAGCTTAAGTATGTTATCTCTCAAATTTATTATGAATCATTAATTGTTTCTTAAGTTAATCTGATTTGAAGGCATACTTATGTATGTTAATCATTGAGAATTGACCACCCCCTAGTAGGGATCATTATAAAGACTGAGTAGATTGACATTTCCAAACACAATCCAAATTCTAGTTGGGAATTTCAGGGTAAACCAAGGAAAGTCCCAATAGGGGACATTACAAGTTAGAACCTGAGGCTTGATGGAGTCTTTTTTATTTTCATTACTAGTGTAAGAACCTCGTTGGTTCTAACTCTGACAAACACCGAATTGTTTTACTTTTCAAATGTTTGACATGTTGTCAAACACTTTGCATGCAAGCTCTATCTTGCTGTCTTTTATTTTTCAGTTTGTTTTTGCTTGCTTGGAATGGTTTCAAATGAAGTTTAAATGCTTGCAAATGATTTCTAAGATATCTAGGCAAAGAACTAGAATGCAAATACAATCCTTTCTGTCTTTTTGAATGCTTACATATGATTTCTACATGTAAAATGTGCACCTACAACCAATGGACATTTTCACAAACCTTTGGCATGCATCCTTTCAATTCCCAAACTAATTACAATTGAATCAATTTGCAATTTATAGAGACTTTAAACCAGTGTTACAAGACTTGGACTCACCTCGAACTCGGTAAGCTGGGTTCGGGATCGGATTTAGACTCAGCGTCCCAACTTGGCAAGGACCCGAAAAATCGAAAAACCCAAGAAATTCAAAGATTTTTAAGGGTTTAAAGCTTTTTTCATGCATCATTTAGTCAATTAACATCAAATACACAATAATTGAGATAAATAGAAGCTACTTTGCACACATACACAAGTTTACATAGATCACATAAGTATAATTGCGAATTTCTAAAGGAAATAAGTTAAACTAAATAACACATTAGAAATATAAATAGTGTCACTGTCAAATGTCTACAATATTCATGGAATATGAAATCCATGGAATCCAAAGTTCAAAACATATATCAAAATAAAAGCTAGAGCCTAGAAGACTAAGACTCATAGTAGCCTATGCCATTGTCTTACTACGAGTATGCCTAAGATAGCACATAGAAGATTCTGCAGCCATCTTCTCTCCTTGTGTCTGAGGCTCAACCTCAATGGCATCCTCATCATCCTCATCATCCTTAGAGTCAGATCCCTCACTCTCAACCTCAGGGTCCTCCATTGGGTCTCCTCGTGCTATAGCCTCCTATGCCATCGTTACTGCCTCTGCCTCTCGATCCACCTGATCAACCCATTCCAAGTCTTCATCACTGAAGACAGGATCATCAATCTTAGTGTTCCACTATGCTTGTGGATCAACCTCCTCTAATTTGATAGTTGTGTCGGTGCCCAAAATCTGTTTGTGACGAAGGTGAAGGTTGTAGTGAACAAACACAAGATCACTCAACCTTTTTACTGCCAACATGTTGTGCTTCTTCGAGTGTATATGCTCGAATATACTCCAATTGCGTTCACATCCTGAAGCACTACATGTATCGCTCAAGATACGAACTGCAATCCTCTGTAGATTTTGTACCGTATTACCTAACATCTCCCACCATGCATCTGAAACAAGAAAATTTAAAAATCAATTCTATAACTTTGACTTCATCAATGTAAAATTGTAATAGAATTAGAAATTAGACTTTAGAATCATGGATTTTTACCTGGCATCAGTAATGTCCGATTTTTCTTGCATAAGACTCGTGAGAATAAGTCTCCTTGTGCATTGTTATACATTTCTATCTCGCGAACTACATTTGCGCCAATTGCTTCACTAGGTGACATTCTCTCTACAACATCATAAAGCCCACTCCACACCTCATCATCAACCTTGAAACGTGGGCTGAATTGGAATGCCGGATTAAGGTAGTGGGCAGCTGTATGTATAGACCTGTGAGGTTGATTGTGCCATCGTCGATCAATGACATCCCATATATGACCATACTTATCCCGATTCCTTGCATAAAAAGATCTAATGGTCTCTTTCACCCTGCCCATGCCCTCATAAATGTATCCCATTGCGGGTTTCTCTTCATCAGTAATACGTAGCAGAACAATAAGAGGCTCTATGAATTGCAATCATCGTGAAAGTGTAAACATTAAGCTTTACTTCTAAAATGAACAATGAGCATAAACAAGTGTGAACAAAAATGATGAAATGAAATGGAAATGAGGACAAAAAGGAAAATTACCTACACAATCTCCTTGATTGGTTGCCAAAAGCCACCCTCATCAAAAACCTGATCAACCGTCTCTTTCCCCGCATTGGTCTTCGCATATGATGATGCAATCCACTCCTCACTTACAAACATGCATTTCAGAGAAGCCTTGGATTGAAGCAAGGATTGCAACGTGATGCAATTTGTTGCAAATCGGGTGACCCCTAGACGAGCCAGCTCTTTTTTATTTGTGAACTTCCTCATAAGGTTGAGGACCCAAGTATGATTATATATGAATTTACAAAAACTCCTTCCGTGCTCTACACATGTTTTTTATCGAGGGAAGTTTACCAAGATCCTCCAACATGAGGTCAATGCAATGAGCAACACAAGGGGTCCAAAAGAAGTGGCAGTGCCTCTCCATTAGAAGTTTGCATGCAGCAACATAATTTGCTGCATTATCCGTTACTATCTGTACCACATTCTCCTCACCCATCTCCTTCAACACTTACTCCATTATCTCACAAAGATATTTAGCATTTTTTGTTTTCCCTGAAGCATCAATTGATTTCAAAAACACTGTGGCACCTGAGAAAAAAAAAGTAATTTAGTACAATCATAATTTAAATTCTTAATCATGAAATCAATACTTTAGTAAGTACAAGTTTTGTTGTCTACAATTACTTGATGAGGAGACAAAAATTCAGTAGTGTTCTATTTCTTCTGTTGGTCCAACCATCAGTCATGATGGTGCAACCCTTCCTCCATACCTCACATTGCTCCTCAATTGCAACTTTTACATCAGCCACCTTTTGGGTCAAAATAGGACCTTTTAGCTCCTCATGATTAGGGGTTTTGAACCCCGGACCACAAACAGTAACATCTATCACAATTTGCCAATAAGGAGATCTAAAACAAATTAAATAAACAAAATAACTATATTATTAAGTTTTACTTTCAAGTTTTCATCTTTTAAAATTAATGTAATCAATGTGGCATGTTCTTGAGTCTTGAAAGCAAGAAAAATAAGACGAGAAATTAAAATAATAACATGTACCTTGCTGCATCAAGTGGAAAGTTTTTGTAGAAAACAAATCTCCAAGTGCCATTTTTGCAGCCTCATGCTTCTCTTTATTCCAACCCATGCTCTCAAGCGATGGTTGGGCACCCAGAGTTGTGCGTGGAACAATAAGAGAATGTAGTGTGGATTTCTTCTTACGAATCCGAGGCCCAATGGTCACACTCATAGTACCACTATTAGATGGAGCTAATGGAGAATCTAGCCACATGCCATTTCTTCTTGTTGCTTCTTTGTTAATTCTTTTTTCTCTTCAAATCCCTCTATATGAGCTTGCATTTCACAAATAACATCTTCGGTTTCTCTTTTGCATGGTTTAGCATCATGCCTTGATATATGTGCAAGGTGATATTTCAATTAGTTAATACCTCCCCCACTATATGTAACACCACAATGCCAACATATAACTACGTTTTTTGTGCCGGGGATAGCATGTTTCCAAGCCTTATCCCTTGCTACGAAAACAAGGTCTGGATTTGGGTAAAATTTAGGTTTAGATGCTGATGAACTACTCTCAAGCTGAGAGTGAGACATTATGTTGCTGCTACAATAAATGATAAATGAAAATAATAAGCATCTACAAAATTAAAAAAAATCAAACATTAAATGGAACAAATCTAAAGACTAAAACAAATGTAAAAAAAATTGAAACCGAAATATGATTCATGAATGTAAAAAATTCAAAAAACAACACAAAAAATGTAACTTACCTCTACAAAATTACTCAAAAAAAGGAAATGCAACTCAAATTTGTAGAGGCCTCCTCCAAATCCTTCTTTTAGCTCCTCTCAATGTCTGAATGCAAGCTACAAGCTAGCACAAACAATCAACAATCGATATATGAGAGCCAATCGATTCGCTAATCTATTTTCTAAAACCCCAATATTCTTCTCTCAAGCCTTTTTTCTCTCTTCTTTATGTTTGCAAGTGATGGAATAACCTTTTTAGGTCTTAAACAATATGTATAAACCCTAAAAAGCAATTAAAACAATTAAAAAATTTATTTTTTTGGCCTTTTTGACTTGCTGGCCGCGGCAGAGTCCGGGTAGCGGGACTCGCCGAGTCTAGAGAGTCCTTGGACTCGGTGAGTCCGAGTCTAGAGCCAGAAAAACCCTGAAGCCTGGACTCGGTTCGGGACTTGCAGAGTTCTGCCCAGACTCGCAGAGTCTTGTAACTATGCTTTAAACTATCAAGCAAATAATATAAAAACCTGGTAAGCACGAGCTGTGTTATTTCTTCAACATTCATAGAATTGTATCCATACAAATAACAATCCCTTCCAACGCACACATTTGAAGATATTAGAGGGCCCAAATGCCAAACAAATTCCCTTTATTGCTCACATCACTTCCTAACCCTCGTGGAAACAATAAATAGCCTGCGGCTGGTATAATTCAGGTACGACTGCTAATTGGAATGCTAATATCAGCCACTTTGAGCCACGTCTCCTATTTTTGGGTCTTTATTATCAATAATTTGCTGCTGCTGATAAACAACACAAATCTGAAGTAATTCCAGAACAATCTCATCCAAGAAAAATCAATGATGACTCCTGGTTGAAGCCATTCTAATTGCACAATTCATTGGGTGTTTCACTAGTTCACTAAGCTGAATTAACTTGGAAGAATTCACAATTCTTCAAGCTCGAAATCTGAAACCCTTGGTTCAATTTCTTCTCCCCGAAACAAAGCAAATGCATAAGGCATGAATGAATTTTGATTTTTCTCCAAAGCTCTTTTATTTCACCGTGAATCTTCATTAGCAAGGCTCTTTAATGATTTTGATATTTGCTTTTATAATAATGAGTTGACTTTATAATATATCATTAATAAAGCAGACTTTTAATCAATGAGTATTAATTACTCATTACCCTTAACATGGCCCCACTTTATATAAAGGGCATCCTCTGCCCGTGTGACTGCCTTACTAAAATTAGAAAAGGCCCTTCTCGATCAACCTTTGACTTACTATAAATAGTAATAATACGAAATTGAGCCCAAATGAAGCCCAATTTGAGCCAAACGAAGACCAAACTGGAACATACTGAATTCTGGAGAAGACAAGAACCTCCATTAACCAAGCCTCTGCCTCAGAAGACCCTCTATCCACAATAATTAACCTACAATGGTCACAATAATAGACTAATCCCTGGAACCCTGATGCTCATGAAAATGGAGACATAACAGCTAGGGATCAAGTCATCTTATAGATTTCTTAGTCGTACATTGGCTTCATCTGACTGACCAGTTTCACAAGATTCAATAAGACAGGCAATATTTTATGGAAGAGTGTTGATGAAACAATGTAAAAGAGTTTTCTGAGAACGTGTTGAAGAATTAGTTATTCTTCAACCAAGTTGGCTGATTCGTGTTACAAACTCCTTCGTAGGCTCATTGTCATCCTTATTTGCATTTGACATTTGTGCTAAAAAAAGTGACCATCCTTAGCTGGTTTTAAATGTGATAGGATTTTTGTGGTGCCTATGGTATCCTAGTTGGTGATGCAACTTGTAGCATGTAATGTCCCCATTTTTGAGTTCCTAGTGAACTTGTTAAAATAATTATTTGATTAACTGATTAATTTTAAGTTGTTCGGAAAAGTACATTAAAATATAACTTTAATCAATTATTTATAAAGTGACTAAGTGCCTAAATATTAAATATTTAAATAAGTCACTTCTCAAAGAAATAAGGATAAATTAAAATTCTGAAGTGATTTTAATTTTTTATTTCTGGAAGTTTCCGAGGATGATTATAAAAGAGAGTTGGGGTTCACATTTGAACATATACAAAAGATTGAGAGCTTGTTATTCTTTGTGGAGATATTCTAAGGTTTGAGCCTATGTTACCGGATCCCTCTGATATGCCTTGGATCCTGATTCTGGTTGATCCGGATCTTGATTCTGCTTGGATTCTGCCCGAATTTCAATAGGATTCCGAACTGCAATTCAGATTCTTTGTGGATTCTGCACGACAGAATCCACAGAGAATCCAGATTCCAGTTCGGAATCGTGCCGTAATCTGGGCAGAATCCCGAGGAATCCATGAGAATCCGAGGATGAAGGTGCCCAAAAACAGGCTATTACATGCAAATTTTTAATTCTTTTTTAAAACTAAAAAACTTCTAAAACCTAATTCGACTAGTAAAGCATACATTTGGTCATTCGATGGTCATTCATTCATCTCTCAAGCATTTTTCACCTTTTTTGCTTTGTTCATCATGTAATGACATTTTGAGACTTTTGCAAATTATGAATATAATATAATCATATATATGCAATTATGGATTTATCGTTTTATGAGAATCACGCTTCTAACTTCTTATTAGTATCATTATATGTTTGAATTTTGAAGTTTTGAACTAATGATGAATGAGCATTGACATGCTACATGTATTAAAGTTATGAATATACATGCATACATACATATATACATATATATA
>MU226176.1:5351630-5372574 GCA_018584345.1 Thuja plicata | reverse complement strand
TATATATATATATATATAGAAAATGTCTATATATATACCTATGGAATCAGGATCCGGCCCAAAAATATTTTTGCCGAATCCCCGAATCCGAATCCGGATCTGGATTTGAGTCCAAACTAGAATCAGGATCGGCTACTTAGGTTTGAGCTTGAGGCCAAACTCTGCTTTAGGAACAAAAACTCTAAAGGTTTCTTGAGTTGAGGATGGAAACTCTTGTGCTTCACTAGAACGGTTCCACACAAGGATTGTCAGAGTGCTGAAGGTTGGATGCAAGGACAAAACCCTCATTCATGGTGCAATTGTTCTTTGTTCAGTTTTGAGAAGTACATGGAGCAGCATGTGTGTGTGGGTGTGCAGGAAAGAAAGGATCCATAAATATTTTAATTTTGAGCTTGTTCCCTTTGATTTGGGCATTTGATGCCTATGCTGGTTGAAGATTTTTTCTATAGCCATTAGTGGCATTAGAATAGTATTTAATGAACGTCTTCTCAAGGAATCGAAGCATATTCTTGGCTGTATTAAAGAGGACGTGGAGCCAACAAGGAGTTGAGTACACATAAGACAAAATTACAAAAGGACAAAACGTAGGAAAAACAAGAATTTATAAGTGGTGTGGGATTTTCCCTTTCTTGCTATCATGATTTTCCCTTTCTCGCCATCATATTTTTTTCTTCCTAAGATTTATGCTTCTTGTTTGGTTTGCTAATATATAATGATACCTGGGTATTGCAAATTATCGAGGAGTCGTGTACAAAGCTGGTCAAATTCGTCTCGCCTCGAGGTGTGAGAGTTTAATGGAGTGTGAGGATTATTGTTGTATTGCTCGATTCCTTTTTCTATCCTAGCGCGAGCTTATTTTAGGCATACTTGGTGTTTCCATCCCTGCTGCTTCAACTCTCCAGTTCGACACTCTTCCAGGTCAGAATTGAGTGCCAATTTACTTGTAAAACTGACACATTATTTGCAAAATTATCCATGTTAAGTGGACCTGCATGTTTTTGGTTAAAACATATGTTAATATCAGTCCTGTAATCTGGTTAAGACTGCAATTGTTTTATGTTAAAACAGTGAGATATATGCAATTACTTAAGCTAATAAATGCCGTTTGTCTTATGTAAGGTTGAGTTTTCATGTAAGCAAATTACGGTGCACATCTCCTTGTAATCTCACAAACATTATCAAAAAATATATCAATCAGAAATTAACAAAAAATTCAATATCCAGAAGTTGCACAGGACTAGGAACATTCCATATGGTGTTTTTAATTGAGTTACTTTCCATAGCGGACCATTCCTCTTTCGTTGCAGGCATATGGGCAAACCATGTACTCATTGTAAATATGCCATGACACTTACAAGTAAGCAACACAAAAAGAGTACAATCAGGAACCTTTTTCCTTTATGCATGCAACCAGTTTCACATAATACTTGTGGGAATAAAGTGTGAAAAATTTTGAGTAGCAAATTAAGGGTGCACACTATATAGAATGATGGTAGAACGACTTTGGTGCTACTCCAACCAAGCTTTCAATAATGTCAGACAACATCATCTATATGTGAAACACTTGGAACCTAGTCGCAATGAAGTTTGAGGTCTGTTCATCGGGGTGTTGCATGAAGTTTTAGAAAATTCTTGCTTGAGCGTAATGGAACATCATGGCAAACTACATGTGCCAAGCAACCAATGGTGGCTCCCCACTGAAATTGAATTGCTAGAGGATTATTTTGTGAGTTTTTTTTCCTCACTCGTGATTATTCATCAGAAGTTCTTTTGAATAATTGGAAGAAAAGAAAATGATCAAAGTGTAAGTAAAGGAGATAAAAAGCAAAATGACTTTTTAAATTAAAAGGAGTAAAAGGTGAGATGAGCCTTGAAACATTATATAACCTGATTTGTTAAGGGAGAATTTGGGAAAAAGTTATTTAATTTTAGAAAACATGTAAAACCCTTTGGAAAGGGTGTATATAAAAACTATAAATGTAGTTACACAATTATTAATGGTTGTGATTGTTCGATGTCACCCTCGATATAATTTGTAAATTATTGAGGGCAACTTAGGAGGCTATTGATGAGACCACTCAAGGAGGAAGGTAGTTTAGTGGGCTATGGCCAATGGATAAGGATCATATAGGGTATGTCGAAGTCCAGTTGTAGGCTGCACATCTGGTATTGCCTTGGCAAGGGCTTTATGTTGAGTAGTTGCTTTATTGTGTATGTTTTACATGCATTGTTCTAAATCGAATTGTTTCCTCCAAGAGTGTGCCATAGCTCTGTGGGTAAAGACTGTTTGTTTCTTCTTGGTGTGAGAGTGGCTGTTCCAAGTGATCTAATTCATTTAAGTATTGAAAGTTTTACTATTCAATAATATATATATATATATATATAAAGAAGTATGAGAATGGCTGTAGGAATCAAGGAGTGTCCTACGCTATAATGGGGGCTTGGGGGAATAACTATGGTATATTAGGGCACTCGAATTCTGCCACCATTCTTGCACTTCTTCATATATGGACCTTACCCATGCGCTACCTATATAATAATATATATAAAAAGCTTTCACCGATGAAATACAACATCAACTCAATATACTTTTGTCATAAATTCAAATATCACTATAATAAATCTCATTCTAGAGAATTCGAACAAAACTCTCCATCATATATATTTCTCTGCATCGCTTTTGAGTTCTGGATGTACAGTGCTATCTTTAAATGGTGGTGTTTACCTTAAAACGGTTGCCATATTTAATTAACTTGTATACTAATTCTTTCCAATTTTTTATTTTGGAGAAAAATGGCTTATAATTATAAATACTGTTATCACCCATTGCTTGGAGTGTTTCTTTAAGTTTGATTTTCTGCAAAAATATTAATGAGCTTTGAATCTGTTGGTGAAGATGAACTTTCACTGGATGTGCTGCGATTGGTGTATGTAAGACATGAATAGGAGGCTCTGATTTCCTCTGTTATGCTTTATTTTCAAATGCTTTGGATTTGAGCTCAATCTTAGTGTTAAGGTAATTGTAATTTATAGCTTAAATCTGATCAGACTTCTTTATTTATATCTTGCTAACAAATGTAAATGAATACTGAATTGTATTTTGATGTTTATTGCTGTTTTCTTGTTAGTAACCCTGTTTTTTGTAATGACAGGAGTATCGGATTAAATGGAGACATATACTAGTGGATGAGTTTCAAGATATTGATGAAGTATGAAATAATAAATATTATGTATGATTTTTAGTCGTGCTTGCTAAGTTGTTTTGTTATGCAGGTTTCATTTTATAAATGATTGGTAGTCAGTTCAACATACTTTTTTATTTATTTTGCAGATACAGTATGAGCTGATTAGTCTTTTATCAATTGGAAACCAAAGCCTTTTTGTTGTTGGTGATATAGATCAGGCAAGTTGATTCTTATATTAATTGGTACTAGAACTTGTGCATTGTATGTTATTTACATCCTCTTCCCGATGATGGATCATGGAGCAATCTAAAATGTCGACGCAGAAAAGCCATACACAGTTTTCTGCAAGAAGTTTTATAATGAATTACAGGGACTGTGGGAATTTCACGTCTTTAATTGAATATTTTTGTTCAATGGTCAGACATCTATATGGCTACTCTGCTGTAGAGAGATAGGTCTTGAATCTTTATTAGATTTGTTGTTTCAAGTTCTCATCTAGTGATTTTTTGTTCAGCAGCTAAAGGTTATTTGGTTTTAGATCAGTGATGTGTAATTTCTAAAGTTCTTAGTAGACAAAGATTATTGCAGATTTAAAATATATGAATAACTTTTCCTAGTTAATCAAGTTTCATATTACAGTGCTAGAATGTAGATTATATTGAATTTAGTGTAAATTGCTGTTTTACAAGACATGCAACAATAACAGTAGATTTCAAATGAACAAAACATGACAAGACAGAGGAATTTAATTCCAGAAGTCTTGGTATTGAGAAAGCCAGTTTATTGATGTCTTTACTTTCAATTGGAGCAATTTAGGACTACAGTTTAGAGTGTACTTACAGCGAGGGAATTTTAGTACTGCTATGCTTATCTAAATTCTCTGCTACCTCTCCCACTTCCTCTTAAAAATACCTGAACTGATTCACTTATCACTTTCTCCTCTTATGCCATTGAGATTGGGCTTTGACTCTTACTCATGTAAGTACTGAAGTGAAATATTTTGTAGTAAAGGGCTCCCAACTTTTGGGCAACTGAAGGCACTGTTTCTTACCTTGTTGTCACACTTGGGGAGGACTTCTTGTTTACTCTCGAAGGGTACTACTTGATTACACAGAGTAAACAATGCACCAAAACATACCATATAGAAATATTAGATATAAAGTAATAATCACAAGAACATGGTAGAAAGATATAATCTTTATTTCCAAATGTAGAGTATACAATCCAAACAATGCTATCTTCCGATAGAACATAAGTACATATATAGTGTCAGGTGATTGGTTAAGAGTGAAGAGCACATAGAAAATACTAAGGGGGTCTGTGGGGAGGGATGGGGGTGGACGGTGGGGGTGGTTTCATGCATTCAAAATTTTAAAATTTTAAATGCATGAAACCACAAAATATAAAGAGAGCAACCAACAAGATGCAAACACCTAATTTCTTGTGGCAACCCCTTTCGGGTAAAAAACCACAACACACAATAGCTTTCATTGACAAAATGGGCACTAACCCAGATTACATAAGTGAGCACCAACTCACAAAGAGAACAACCTCCAAAAAAACCAACTCCAATCAGCTGAGCTACTAACGTCAGTTTGACCACCAACTAAAAAATATAGGAACAATTCTCAAACTCTTGTAACCAACACAATATATATATTGTCAAGGACTTGTATTCACAAAAAATTTCAGTCGTTCTTAGGAATGATCAAGTCAAAATGAATAGCAATGTCTTATGATATCCTTTCTTTTTCCACACCAATTTATTCCTCATACACACAGCTCCTTCAAAACTAGACTTCTTCAACATGCACAACTCTAACAGAATAAAGAGTTCTTCATGCACAACTCTATCTCCTCAATTCATTACCTTCAACCCCCAAACATTAATCCCCTTTATTTTATTCAATTTGTAGCAAGGTATCATCTGAACCAACACCAAAGTTTTATGCAATCAATATTTCAGTTCAACTCACTAATAACGCTAGCCAGTCATAATCAAATTTCACACAGCACCAAGAATCATACTTCAACTCCAATAATACTTAAAGTTAAAACCAACTGCATCATGCTTGTCTTTCCCCATGTAATGTCCCCTTTTTTTTTGGGACAATAGAGAATTCATTGGCCAACCTTATTATAAATTAAATGACTTAAGGGGACTTAAAAAGGGAGATTATAAAAGTCAATTTAATATTATAAGGAGAGTTAATAAGAGACA
This sequence comes from Thuja plicata, assembly GCA_018584345.1. Taxonomy (NCBI): domain Eukaryota; kingdom Viridiplantae; phylum Streptophyta; class Pinopsida; order Cupressales; family Cupressaceae; genus Thuja; species Thuja plicata. The sequence continues at coordinate 5,367,168 of MU226176.1, read as the reverse complement.
AAAGCGCTAGAAGGCGAAAGACAGAAATGGGAAGGTGAAGAGTCACAACTTGTTGCTTTAAAGAGAGAAAGGAAACTCATTTGTGGCATGCTTGGTTATTGATTTTGGAATTGTCTGTTGGAGATTGGAAGCGCTTAGCTTCAGTTTCTTTTCAGCCTTGAGGACGGAAACCCTTTTGGCTTAAGGGTGGATTGGATGTAGCCCAAATTCGTCAGCAGAGTGGATTCACATCAGAATTCACCATCAAGTTTTCAGGTTCTTCTTGCATCCGGTCTGACTGTATTTACTGTTTATAACATTGGATTATTTTCTTAGTTATTGTATTGCTGATGTAAAATACAATATTGGTCATTTCTGAGGGTTTATTGCTGGTTTATTATTGGAATCTCGGTATTTGTTGCAAAGATTATTATTGAATAAATTCTGGAAATTATTTGGAGTTGTGAAAACAATATCCCACCTGAGATATTTCAGTGGTATTAGAGTTGGTTTACCTGCCAGCCTGTGAGGGTTTCATGAGTAACAGAGAAGTGCGGACAAAATTGTGAAAACTCTAATAGAAACAAATTTAGAGCTACAAGTATATTTGTTGAAGATTAATGTATTGGAACCTTGGTCTATTTCTTGAGCAGCCTAGAAAATAATTTTCCCGTCAACAATTCAAATGGTTTATTACCATGCTGTGAGTTGGAGTTTGTGGAATATATTTGAAGCTATATGAAAGAAATGAATAATACCTTTTCGGAATACATATGATGCCGTGTGGAAACAAATAAGTATTGCATAGCCGTGGAAGCCTTTAACTGGATATAATATGCAAAACAATATTTTGTGAAACGAACTATACTAAAACTACTCCGTGTCGTATTTGGAAAAAAAGAAACTTTGGAAGAAAATAGTTTGTGGGCCCCATTTATTGTATGGCTTTATTCTTAATTGCATACTCTAAAGAGTCCGATGATCTTAATTAAGTTGCTTGGGTGTTGATATAAAATTCAAGGAGGAACTGAAGCTAAATGTCGATTTAATGAAGGTTATGTTGATATTTCTTATGATCCGATATTTGAAATTTTATTCATCAGCGAAAATATTAAATAATCGGGCCATTGAAATATTTTATGGCACAGTAAAGTTTATATTGTTGCCATGAATTTATAATTTCACACTGGGGCAAATTAAGGTAAAAAGTATAGAGCCTTGCTATAGTTGGGAGCAACATGATAAAAATATGTGTGGATCCGATACACAATGTGATAATTTGATGTTGAAGACTATAGTCAGGAGGGTGAAATAAGAAATGTATTTTCGAGCGCAAGCTGGAATATCCCTGGAGTATCGTGTAGATGCAAAATATATGTATTGCTCCATATTGTTTGTCGTATAGAATTTTGTGGCGAAGGCAAATAATGATTGAAACTATTGTGTGTCGGTTCCTTGGTTGTCATTTCATACAACACAGTCTGGCCAACTTGTCACAGAGATAACGCATGGAATTTTCCTTTTATGCCATTTTTGGTATTGTAGTATTGATTACGAGAGGAGGTAATATAGTGGAACAATTGTAGACACGAGAATCTCAGAAGTTAGCATTTATAGAGCAAAACGGCTTCATGAGTTCATTATTCAGTCTCAAGCAGAGTAGACCAGCTTAGTTGGGTGTTGAAGGAGGTGGCTTCATTGATATTCAGTGATAAGACCATGACGTTAGAGTGAAAATATGGGACTCAATCACGCAGTCCAACTTCAAATCTGAGTTAGAGGTGACCGCATCTGAAGGATTTTACAACTCGGTGACGAGATTCCCTGGGAGGCGTTAAGAAGCTAGTTGTCTGAAGGAAAGTGCATCATCATTGTGATTGTGGAGTTTCCTTGGCAGTTGGACATTGCTGGGCGAGGAAGAATGCCCTTCTGGGTGCACAAAATGCTATATTAACTAGTTCTATATTTACCGTATTTTATCTCTGAACTTTCCTATGGCAATGGAACATTAATTTTTATGTGAATGGTAGAGTTTCTTGAAAAATTGGATAGATATTGAACAACCATACTGTGAAGGCAATTATGATTGTTATTCTGTAAAGTTTGATTCAGAAACTTGTGTATATGTTAGTCTGTAGCGGTCAGTTTTGGAATTATCAGGCACTAGGATTTTCATTAATAGACACTTTCAATCTTGTACAAGTGTCGTGACTTGAGTTTTCAGCTGACCAGTCTTAGCAAAGGATTCATAGTGGAGAGGTGCAACCATCAATTTCATAACGACAATACATGTCTAGGCTGTGTATCGTCTCAGACTTAATATTACTTGGACTTCATCCTTGGCACATACAATTCTGACTTGAGAAAGCAGTGACTTGTGTTGGGTATTGAATAGCTCTTGCAGCAGCAAATGTATCTTTCTAAGCTATGTAGATTCCTTACAAGCTCATTCATGTTCATTGTTGTTGATTCATCAGAAGCCTACAGACTGAGAATTGTGCTGAGATAAGTGTGCTTACGCTTAATGCATTGTTGCAGGAGAGTCTGCAATTGAAGGGTTGCTGAATATCAAAAGTAGTTTATGGTGAAAGATTGCTGAATACAGTGAGAAAAAACTTCAGGGTATGCAAACTGATTGTTTTAATGTGTGTGCCCTGTATCAAGGCAGATCGGTGCAAAGATTTGCTGGACAAAAACAAGGGTAGACCAGCCTGTGGTTGTGTGCACCAGATTTGGTACGATTCAGTTGGAAAAAAAAAAACAATGGAAAATCTGAAAAACATAGTGTTCTCAAAAGAATTCAATGACACATTTAATGGTGAACAACTAAGGGACATTCAGAAAGAAATTGAAATAGGCAATGAATTATATTGCCTTGGATGACAATTGGAGATTATGAAATGTATGGGAGGTGTGATTGTCAAATTGGAACAGATAGATTCATATCTATCTAGGATAGACTGGATTGATTATTGGCTCCTCAATTGGGCCTTGCAGCCTTCTATGTTTGCCTTAGTTCAACCCGGATTTATGGAACATCCTCACCAAGAAGTTAGACTCGCAGTTTCCACATGCCTTAGTGAAATTATCAGGATTACAATTCCTATCACACCTTATGCTGATAACGTTTTGAAGCAAGTATTACAACTGATTGTGGACAGTTTAGGTGGACTAAATAATGACAAAGTTCCTACCTTTGGTAAGCGGACAAAAATCTTGGGACTAATGACAAAAACTAGAATTTTCATTCACATGTTGAATCTCGGTGGTGGAAAAATGATTCAGTAGTTATTTCAGTGCCTCTTAAAAAATTTCAGAAAACATCATCTAGACCATGTGAAAGCTTGCATAAAAACAATTGTCTTTAATTCTAGATGAGAAAGAAGATGTGTGCAAGCATGTACAATCAGATCTGCTGGATGTTTGGAGAGGAGAATATAAAATTTCCCCTACCGCTTATGAGCTTGCGGAAGCATTGATTGAATGTAAGATTGAGAAGTTCAGTTATCTCATGATGCATAGTGAGTTGATTGTAATGGGTATACAGGTTGCGGGATCTCCAGGAATGAGCAAGAACCAAATGAGAAGAGAGCAAATTTGTTTCACATGTCAGCAAAGTTGGACTCCTAATCATGTTTGTGGGAATTATAATAAATATAAGGCAGCCAAGGAAATTCAGACCAGCAATGAAGAAGATAAGAATTCCACAACTTTGCCCCTACAAAATAACACAAGTATTGGTGGTGAGAGGAATTCAGCTATTGTTAAAGGTATAGGGTATACAAATCTCTACATTGGTGACTTGGAGGTTGTTATTGATACACATTCTGTTGAGGATAGTCCTACTCAATGTGAGAACATGTTGGTATCTCAAGATGTTTCCAAAGAATTTTATGAAACTTTACATCATGAGAAATTGTTTGAAAATGTTGACATAGCAACATCTGGGACTTTGCATGCAAATCTATCAAATAGGGATGTGGAGGCCTATGATGACAATGATAACATCTGTGAAGGATATGAGGAATCACGTGTTCTTTATAGCAGCAAATCAGTTATGCATGATAATGATTTGGATGACCAATCAGAAAATGCATTTCAAAGTAACAATGATGAGAAGCATGCTTTGAAGAATCAGCTGAAAGTTAATGATGATGTCGTTGTTGCAGCTCTTGTACATCATGATAGCACTCACAGGATTATTGAAGATCTTCACAAGAAGGCTCAGATGGAAAAAGGACAAAGTGGTATAGGAAGTGAGTCTTACGTTGCTGATTTACAAGGGGTCAAAACAACTTTTGTGATTTGGAAATTAGAATATTTATGTTTACTTTCAGACTGCGATTACCTGTTACAGGTTGCTGAAATATATGCTAAACAATTGAGGGAAAAAGAGGATGACGTTAATAAGCTCAATAGGGAGCTTAATGTTGCTCAGGAGACATTAGATAATACTCTAGTTGCCCTTCTAGAAGCAGAAAATCAGATCTTGGACACTAATCAGTGGAGGGAGCAAGATAATAGAGGAAGGTATGAGTTGAGGATAAAGGATAATATTCAAGTTGCTTACAATTCTTTGTTCGAGGTGGATATTGATTGGACAATTGATAATCCACTCTTTGAGTTGGATGAGGGAGTTCTTTCTGACTTTAGTGATGAGGATGTAAATGATTACAAAATTTGGGACCCAGGTACAGTTTCTAGTGATGAGTTTGGGACACAAGATTGGAGTAGTGGATCGGTTTGTAGAGTTAGTACTACTGCCCATTCTTTGATCAACTTACACAGGGGTTCAAATTTTGATATAGATATGGGTATGGATCAACAAGATATTACAGACAGCTGGGAAGGTGGATGGCCCTTTTGTTTATGGAACCCAGGAGGAACATTCTCATGGTTAGTAATGGTTCAAGGAGCTGGTTGGCATAATGTTGAGTTCCCACTTTCATTTGGCCTCAGTGGTGCTTGTGATTTCAGCTGGAGTGAGGTTCTCAGTTGGATTGAGGATCTTCTCGTATATGATAGCAGTATATGGCAGGTTGATTCGATTGATCATGCACATGGGGTGATTTGGGATCCAAGAGTTGACAGATTGAGAACCTTGCATTGTGAAAATTGGGTTGGGTTACTTAATTGTTTGAGGCATAGAGCAGACAGGTTTAGAGTAGCCCAGTAGGCAGAAGCAACAGTGTCTCTCAGGATGGTTTGGGACCCAGGGAGCTTATGGTGGGACAAGTTGTACTTGAACATCCTTCCTCGCAGTATGACAGGATTTTATGTCAGTTGTTCCAGTATAGAGTGTAAAGCTTTTGGCAAGTTCATATGGGATCCTGGTATTCATGTATGGCTACATGGTTTCTTGTGGACAAGCAATCTCAAGGAGGGAGGACTGTAATGTCCACATTGGAGATTATAAAAGTCAATTTAATATTATAAGGAGAGTTAATAAGAGACAAAAGGGCTAGAAGACGAAGGAAAGAAATGGGAAGGTGAAGAGTCACAACTTGCTGCTTTAAAGAGAGAAAGGGGACTCATTTGTGGCATGCTTGGTTATTGATTTTGGAATTGTCTCTTGGAGATTGGAAGCTCTCACCTTCAGTTTCTTTTCAGCCTTGAGGACGGAAACCCTTTTGGCTTAAGGGTGGATTGGACGTAGCCCCAGTTCATCAGCAGAGTGGATTCACTTTAGAATTCACCATCGAGTTTTTCAGGTTCTTGCATCCAGTCTGACTGTATTTGTTGTTTATAAGATTGAATTATTTTCTTAGTTATTGTATTGCTGATGTAAAATACAATAATGGTCATTTCTGAGGGTTTAGTGCTGGTTTATTATTGCAATCTCTGTATTTGTTGTGGAAATTATTGGGAGTTTTTGTGAAAACAATATCTCACCCGGGATATTTCACCCCAAAAAGAATATCGTTCTACTCAAACATACGGTAGAATATTGTCTCATGATACTCGTGTTCTTCAACCATGCTTACACGTTTTTAACAAACCACGTTCATCCCTCAGATTCTGTCGCCTACACAAGTATATTAAAAATGCCCGACGTGTAAGATACACACAACACACACTCATGTCTTCCACTTTTTATTCATTCACACTGCAACCCAACTATAAAAAATGACATCCTCTTAAAAAATCATAGACTCCTTAAGTGGCTTGATACCTTACCACCCAAACATCTCTCAACTAGGAAGTATTCAACGCACATCACCAATGAAAAACACAATGCTCTTGCAAAAACCGAATGACTCCATAATGCACCTTCAATGTGTTGGCTCATATATATAAAACAAACTCCTTCCATACGACTATCTTCAGAAAGACAAAAATGACTTAAAACCCAACGCCAAGCACATGCTCAAATAAATATCGCACAAAATAGAAGAATGATTAACACTGTTTAATTTCCTTTTTTATCCTTTGTTTAAAAGCTTTATTTGAACCACCAACCAGGTGTCGTATGGTCTAGAAATAGATTCTATGTCCTACATAAAGACTGTGCATGATGGCTCCATCACCTACGACTTTATTGAAATCCTACCGATTCCCAGTGCTTAGTTGCCTCTCTTTCTCACACTTCAATATGCCACTCCACACATCACCAACCTCAACAATTATTGTGCAAGGAATAAATGAGTTTATTTAAAATGAAAATGCCAATCACTAACTTCAGAAACCACCCAAAACGTGGAGCATAATCGTTGAAGCCAAACATAGATATCGTGGCACATAATCTGACTAAGTGGCTGACGCATAGTCTGACTAAGCAATTGAAGAAGACAAACAAGTAGCTTGAGCAGACAACTGGGCAGCTCAGCTACGCAACCAAGTAGCTCAACCTGAGAACCAAGCAGCTCAAGCATGCAACCGTGTAGGTCAGGCAAGTAACCAAGTAGATCAATCGTGCAACCAAGCAACTCATTCAAATTCTCGGTTACATTGAATAATCCTTTAAAATTTATATGACCTTGATCATCAACCTTTGTCGTGTAATAATCTTCTGAAATCCTATGACATGTAATTTCCTTAATAGAATATCCGTTGCCATACGCTTGTATGATGATATTAACATCACCATGATAGTCTTCTACATTATAAATCATAATTACTTCATGGTAGCCACTTCTTCTGTTCTGTATGTAATTGTCGATATTTGAATCGTGAACCACTTAGGTATCATTGAGTGACAATGCCAAGTATGAAATAGTTAATTGCTCCTTTTACTTGATAACTTTCATTTTCTATCAGATTGGCAAATAGAAGATATTAGTTGGAGTGGTCGATAACAATTCTTAACGATTGGCTTGACGTCTAAGTAGTTATTGTAATCACTTGTTCTTTATTGAACAACATTATTTTCATGATAGTTGTCTTGAATCTTGATAATGATAGTGGTATTGTTCGAGACATTATGTCATATTATTATTTATTTTTATATTTTAATGTTATTATTTCTTTATTAAATTTTCTTTGAGAAAGGGGACATCACATTCATTTAAGATATTATAGACCCTTTGTGAGCATAGGTAATTGAAAAGGAATTATGATGTTCCATATATATATGTATGTACATGTATATGTATATGAGCATGAGTTAATAAAGACATGCCTTGCTGGGGTGTATATTCAGGTGAGAGATTTTCTACTGGAGTTTTATTGAATGAAGCCATTAAGACTGCATATTTGGTGGCAAACTCATTAACAAAAAAGAATGATTATGTAATGTACCTTCCTTAGACAATTCAGTTGTCAGGAGAGCTTGGCCTATTATTAGGGTTCCCATAGGTCAACATAGTGGATAGGGAACCCATCTAGAGGTTTGTGGAGCTATGCAGGGGCTTTATAAGCCGTTTTGGATAGTTTGAGACGGTCTTCTATTTTTAAGGAGGGGTTCCTAAATTTTAGGGATTGACTGGGAGTTGATCTGGACGCGTCAAGGGACCTCATGGATCATTCTGGAGGTTTTGGTTGCAGTTCCTATTTTTTAGGGAGGATCCCTATGTTTTAGGAGGGGACTGTCAGTTCACCTGCAATATTTAAACATCTAAGTTGCCGGTTCGGATCTGGTTCGTATATGGGTTCGAAATTTGTCCAATTGTTTTTTGGGTTGGGTTCAATTCGTTTTGGGTTCGTCTGTACAAGAATATATATATATTAAATACATAAATAAAAATATTATAATATATGATAATAATATTATTATTATTATTATTAAAATACATATATACTTTTAAACACATAAATAATAATATTATAATCTATAATAATATTATTATTATTTAAATTAAAATATAAATAATATACTTATCGGATTAATATTTTTACACCTTAATACATTATTTTTAATAATAATAATCTTACTAAGGTAATCTCCTTAGCCGACTAAATTAGGGTTTTCTTAGACAAATGGCGTCAATATGAAGAGACACGATCTCTTGAGAACAAATGTGTCAATTGGGGACGACTGTATATATAATCAGAGATCTTTCAAAGACTTTCAAATTACATCAGAGATCCTCTGCGAGTGTGGGTATTGTTGGCCGACTTGGAGATACTGAATAGTGAACATATTCATTGACTACTCAGAGTCAGAGCGCTGGAGACTCATAAAAGCATCAGTGATTCCATTTCTGTGGGGTTTAAGTTTTGACAAAATAACAGTCGAGCAAAGCAAAGCTGGGTTGAATTTGTATGTACAAGCTTCCGATTCACATTGTTTACACTCTGTACAACGACTCACTTTGAGCAATTGGTGGACAAATTCATTTTTTGGGGGTTAAGAATATTCAACGCCGTTTAAATTCATGCCAAATTCTTTCCGGGTTCTTGCCTGCATTTCAAAATTCGTACAAATTCGTCTGAAATTCATCCCGAGTCCCTCTGAGAGACTTTTTGGTGAATTTCTCGGACTGCAGCCAACTTTACAATGAATTCGCAGCGTACCCAACTTTATGACGAACCGAATCTCGAATTTTTCCTTCAGCGAGCGAATGTGGTAACTTAGTTAAACATTATTGGGATGGTGTGGGCATCGATAGTTTTCCATTTGGAGTCCAAGTGATGGATTTATTAAAAAATTTGGAATAATTAAGTTGCGGTCTAAGACTAATGTTTTAATTTAAATAAAAATAAAGTGATTTAACTCACGATAGATATAATAAAGTATTATGGAGTGGTCCCCAATGGCACACACCCCTAGGAGTTATGTGTCAAGTTGCTTTTAAAAGGTGGGCATTTTATTCATGTGCAATTAGACCCTCAAGAGGTTCAAACCTCTAGGGAGAAATAATATTAATAAATTTCATTAAAAAATCATGAAACCCTAAAAGCAGATCGACCTACTTGGAGGGGAAGGGGAAAAGTTAAAAAGTAGATTTGGGATTCACTTTAAAGATTCAAAAAACTCAATTTTTTTTGGAGCAGCAACTATGTGGAGAAGAAATTCTCAAATCTACTATGGAGGAGGAAAACCCTTCATAGTTTGGTGACCCATGAAAGTGAGAAATCATCAGAGGGACATAATTCCTCAGTTTGGGACAGGTTATCAGCCATTTTATTGCAGGAAGAAGGTAATCTATTGACTGGTTGGAGGAAATAAGAGTGAGGAACATTGTAAATGAGTAGATCAGGGACAACCATTAGTAGATCAGGCCTTTTAGAGGTCATTATGAGATCAAATTTGCATTATTCCAGCCTGTTGTACCATTTTGAGCATGTGGCATCAAACCCTAGGTGGCTCATGGGGTTTTTTGTTGGTTTTGGAGCTGATTCAACATCGACAGTAGTTGGGAATTTGATATCAGATCTGAAGCAAAATTGTGGAATTGAATTTAGAGCTGGAAGAGGTTAAATTTGTTGTCCCAGACTTGTATCATGCACATGTATATACTTTGGGGTATGTACTTCAGTTATATTCTTGAATAAAAGACTTCTACATTGTTTATATGTTCATTTATTTTGTTTTTAGCAATCTCTTTATTCAAGCATTCATCAAACCCTTGCAAAGTTTCAAGCAAAACATAAAAAACACACAAAAAATCAGAAAAATACCAAAAACAAACAAAAAAAAATATAGACAAATTCCCTTATTCGCTGGTCAAAGACAAATCAAAAAACGAAAATCAATAAATTTGGATCAGAATTCAGTTAGGGATCTTTTAGTGGTATCAGAGCTTGATCCTGCCAACATGAGGGTATTGTGGTTACTTTTATGCATCCTGGAAGGATTGGGTCATATAGATATTATGTCCGCAGGATTGTGTTAGCCGTAGAGTTTACATTATGTTGTGTTAGTTATATTATGTGTAGCCGATGGTATTTAGTTACTACCAGACGACAGTTGGGAATCGGTGGTGACGTTTGGTCACACCACTTCGGGTTTATATAAGCAATGTACTTTCTCTTCGGAGATATGATATGGTGACTATTGTAAATGTACTGAAGTTACGAATGGTTAATAAAGATTATGATCTATCTTATTTATTTGCATTTCCGCACAATGTTTATGCATCAGTAAACTAGGTTACCCTAGTGGGTAAACAAATTGTAAAGGGACAATTGGATCTTGATAAAGATACTTTGGTAGGTGCAGTTATGGGTGATTTGCATGAGGGTGGTAGGAATCCCCGACAGAGAGGGAAGCAGAATCAACAGGATGATCTAGATTGTGAGTTGTTTAGAACTCTAGTCAATACACAACCACTGATTGTATATGCCTCGGAGCGTATAAGTGCGACTCTGGACAAAATGAATTTAGATCGCCCTAGGGACAGGTGTGACAAGCATGCCAGGCAAAGTAGATCAGTATTAGTTGCAGGGAGTCACGAGAGTAGTAGAGCTCCATCTTTGTTGGACAATGCATTTGATTCCCCTGTGTGGTAGGATATTTGCTCTCACAGTTGACAGATCTATGCTGCCCCTTTTTCCACCTAGAGAGGAGACACCACCAGTTGACCCAATTGAGGGTGAGGAGTTTTATGATGTTATGAAAGCTGCTGATGAGTGGGCCTTCTGGAGCATGTTAGATAGGTTGAATTTGATAGGCTCAAGCAGGTTATGAGCACTTGTCTAGTTTTGGCTCTTCTAGATTTCTCTCAGCCCTTTGTGTTAGAGTGTGATGCATTTGGAGAGGGTATTGGAGCAGTTCTTATGCAGAATCACCATCCGATTGCCTACGAAAGTAGGAAGTTGAGGGACAATGAGAGATTGTGTTCCACTTATGACAAGGAGATGCTTGCCATATTGTATGCATTGGCGAAGTTTTGTCAGTACTTGGTAGGGGGAAGTTTGAGGTGAGGACCGACCGCAACAACTTGAAATATTTTTTGGAGCAGAAAGAGCTTAATGAGCGCCGACATAAATGAGTCAACAAGATATATGCATATGATTTTGACATCGAGTATGTCAAGTGGAAAAAGATTGTTGTTGTTGATGCGTTTTCGAGGATGCCTACAATTGCTACACTTTGCTCTGTGAGTGCGATTCAACAGATTGGAATTCTCATTTTTTAGTTGAGTATTCCAAGAATCAGTTTGCATGCGAGATTATGGATGGTTTGATTCACGGTGATTGATGATGTTATCTATTATAAGAACATGATTTGTTTGGTACTTGGATTTAAACTTAAGGAGCAGATCTCATGCACCATCCGTGACACACCACTTGCAGGACATCTGGGGTACTTAATGACATATAGGCAGGTTATTGAGAGATTCGCATGGAAGGGTCTCAAGGATGATGTCTTGCGTCATGTACGTGAGTGTGTGAATTCTTAGCAGAATGAGTCAGAGCATACTTTTCTCGCAGGTCTTCTACAACCATTGCCCATTCTAGAGCAGAATTGGGAGAGTATATCTATGGATTTCATTACAGGTCTTTCGAGGGTCCAGGGGAAGGATTGTATCTATGTGGTTGTGGATAGATTGACGAAGTTTGCACACTTCTCTTCTATTGCAGCTGACTTCACAACATCTCATGTGGCAGAGCTATTCTTTTGTGAGGTGTAGACTCCAAGGACTTCCCAGAACCATTGTTAGTGACCTAGATAGAAGATTCATGAGCATCTTTTGGCAGGAGCTATTTCGATTAGTAGGTACAGAGTTGATCCCTAGCACCAGTTACGACCCTTAGACGGATGGACAGATGAAGATAACTAGTAAATGGGTTGAGGGTTATCTGCGTAATTATGTTTCGGGACAACAAAAGGCATGGGTTCATTGGTTGTATTTGGGCGAGTATTATTATAATACTATGTACCATAGGTTTATTTGTATGACTCCCCTTCCTGAGCGTTGTATGGTTATAATGGTTTATCAATTTTGGACTTGGCGTTGGGTAGAGTGCTAAGAGCTTGAGATTGTTTACAGGATAGTCAGGATATCCCTAAGGCACTTAAGGATAACATTCAGCATGCACAAAATCAACATAATATGTATGCAGATACTTTGGATTGAAAGGACATTTAAGGTTGGAGACATGGTATTCTTGCACCTACAACCCTTTAGATATAGTACAGTTAAGAGGAGTGAGCCAGGGAAACTCAAGCCTCGGTTTTATGGTCCATACAGAGTGTTGAGGAGGATTGGAGAGGTAGCGTGTAAGCTTGAGTTACCTGCCAAGAGTAAGATACATTATGTCTTTCATGTGTTCTTGAAGAAGGCTTTGGGACAACATGTTTCTTCACCTCATTTTCCTTCGTTGGATGAGGAGGGCCAACTGATTTTGATTCCTGCAGAGATTATAGATATGAGGGAAAGCAGGTTGTGGAGCAAAGTGATCAGAGAGTATTTGGTACGATGGAGAGACTTGCCCTTGGAGGATGCCATGTGGGACGGAGAGATGATACTTCAGCATCCAGCTTTGCAGGTGCTTGTGGGCAAGCAATCCCGGCAAGGGAGGATTGTAATGTCCTTTTCTTAGATAGCTCAGTTGTTAGTAGAGGTTGGCCTACTATCAGGGTTCCTATAGGTCAGCAGAGTGGATACGGGACCCATCCAGAGGTTTGTGGAGCTACACAGGGGCTTTCTAAGCTGTTTTGGACAGTTTGAGATAGTCTCCTATTTTTTAGGAGGGGTTCCTAAATTTTAGGGATTGACTGGGAGTTGATTAGGACGCATCAAGGGAACTTAGGGATCATTCTGGAGGTTTTGGTTCCAGTTCCTATTTTTTAGGTAGGATCCATACTTTTTAGGAGGGGACTGTCAGTTCACCTACTATATTTAATCCTCAGCGGGATGGCGTGGGCATCAACAATTGTCAGTTTGGAGTCTAGGTGATGGATTTATGAATAAATTTGGAATAATTAAGTTGTGGTCTAATGTTTTAATTTAAATAAAAATTAAGTGATTGAATTAAGTCACTTTATAATATAATAAAGTATTATGGAGTAGCCCCCAATGACACGCACCCCTAGGAGTTATAAGTGTCAAGTTATTTTTAAAAGGTGGGCATTTTATTAATGTGCAATTAGACCCTCAAGAAGTTCGAAACATATTTACAAGACTGACTCTAGAGTCGAGGCACCCATTCCGAGCCTAGGTGCCCTGTGACTCATACTCGAACGAGTCAAGGCTAACTCGCTGAGTCAACCAGAGTTGGCTGACTCGTGTCCTGAGCCTAGGACTCGACTGTCTCAAAGGCAATCATAAAGTTAAAAAGAAACACATTTTTATATGCAAAAGCTCTTTCTTTTTTGGTTTAAAGTTGTCACTCAGCTCTAAAAAAACATTCATTCATTTGAAAACATGAGAGGAAAAGAGCCATTACAGAAAACATATTGAGGTGTTGATGATCTTGTCTTCAGTGATGAATACTTAGATTGCGTTGATCAGGTGGATCGAGAGGCAGAGGAAGTAGTGATGGTAGAGGAGGAGGTTAGAGCATGAGGAAACCCATACGAGGGCCTTGAGGATGATGTGGATGCCAGTGTGGCTGTGCTTGAGACACAGGTAGATATCATGGCTCGAAAATCTTCTAGGACCTATCTTTGACATACACGTAGGAAGGGTGTGGGGTCAACTGGTCATTGATACAGGCTACTCGAAGCCTTAGTCTTCTAGGCTTTAGCTTTTCTTTTGATATATGTTTTGAACTTTTGATTCAATGGATTTCATATTCCATGAATATTGTAGACATTTGAGAGTGACACTATTTATATTTCTAATGTGTTATTTAGTTTAATTTATTTCCTTAAAAAATTTACATTTCTACTAATGTGATCAATGTAAACTTGTGTATGTGTTCAAAGTAGCTTCTATTTATCTCAATTATTGCGTCTTTAAGGTTAATCTATTAAATGATGCATGGAAAAAGTTTTAAATCTTTAAAGATCTTTGAATTTCTTGGGTTTTTCAATTTGCCGAGTTTTTGCGAGTCTAGACATCGATTCCGAGTCCAAGTTAAAAATCAGCCTTCCGAGTCGGAGTCGATTCTTGGTCTTGTAACACTGGTTCAAACCTCTAGAGGAAAAATAATATTAATAAATTTCATTAAAAGTAAAGCATGAAACCCTAAAAAGGGATCAGGCCATTTGGAGGGAAAAGGGAAATGTTGAAAAGAAGATTTTGGATTCATTTTAGGGATTCTGAAAACACAATTTTTTTGAGAGCAGCATTTGTGTGGAGAAGAAATTCTCAGATCTACTGTGGAGGACAAAAACCCTTCATAGTTTGGCGGCCCACGGAAGTAAGAAATCATCTAAGACATATAATTCTTCAGTTTGGGACAGGTTATCAGCCATTTTATTGCACGAAGAAGGTAATATATTGACTGGTTGGAGGAAATAACTGTGAACAGCGCTGTAATTGAGTAGATCAGGGAGAGACATTAGCAGTTCTAACCTTTCAGAGGTCATTACGACATCAAATTTGCATTATTCCAACCTTCTGTACCATTTTGAGCTCTTGGGTATCAAACCCTAGGTGGCATGTCAGGTTTCTTTTTGGTTTTGGAGCTGATTCAAAATCTACAGTAGTTGGGAATTTCATATCAGATCTGGAACAGAATTGTGGAGCTGAATTTAGAGCTGGAAGGGGCTAAATTTGCTCTCCCTTACTTGTATCAGGCACATGTATACAGTTTGGGGTATGTACTTAGTTATATTCTTGAATAAAAAGCAATCTATATTGCTCTCTATTTTTTTATATGTTCATTCAATTTTTTATCAACAATCTCTTTATTCTAGCATTCATCAAACCCTTACAAAGTTTCAAGCAAGACATCAAAAACTCAAAAAAATTCAGATAAACACCATAAACAAACACAAAAATTATATAGACAAACTCCCTTATTTGCTGGGCAAAGACAAATCAGAAAACCAAAATCAGTAAATTTGGATCAGAATTTAGTTAGGGATCTTGCAGATTAAGTAAAACAATAACTGGTATGCTAAGTTGCTGGTTCCGATTCCGGTTCGGATGCGGGTTCGAGATTCGGGTTCGAAATTCGTCCAAAAGTTTTTTGGGCTGGGTTCGTCTATACAAGAATTTTTTTTAAATAAATAAATATATATATATATATATATATATATATATATATATATATATAAACATAT
>MU226176.1:5295654-5307102 GCA_018584345.1 Thuja plicata | reverse complement strand
GCTTACCAATTACACCTTTTTCGCTTCTATAGGTTCACAACTACCTGAACAAGAAGAAGAAACAAAGTATATTTATAGTTACGACAACAACATTTATTAAATGTGTTCCAATGCAATTCAATGCTACACTTTTATGGTGGGACCTACAAAAAACTACATTATGACAATATTTTAACTTTATTTCATCCAAAGTGGATGCTTCTATGTACAAGGCTTCCTTCTACAATGACACCTGTTTGTAGAATGACACTAAATTACACTCCCTTTCAATATGTAAACCTTCAATTACACTTTCACATTAAAGACCTATCGGCTTATCCCTTGCACCTTCTTTCGGTGCAAGTGCTAGTTACATATATAGGGCAGGCAGTAAGAAGGGTGTACATTCTCAGTTTTATATTATAGTTTTCCTATTCGGTCACCTACAGGAAGACAGCCATATACAAAGGGACACCATAAAACACTTTGGAATTGCCTAGTGAATACTATCCCTAAAACCAGCATTTATTTATTTTTTACAGAATTGACTGATTCTGCATCATTTGCTGGTATGTTGGAAAGTATGTTTTCTTGAGCTCTGAGTGTTCAAGCAACTAAGAAATATAGAAAATCAAACAATTATATATCCCATGCATCATAATTTCTTGTATGATAATAAAATAAGTCTCTTAACCTTATATTTAAGCTAGTGAGTTCCTTGTGGAATTATTGCATCTATTCATGAAATGCTCTAATATTTCAGAGTAAATTGTGTTGATGGTAAAGATGATAAGAGAAAGCATTTAAATTCTCTTAAATTTAGAAATTCTCTGCTGTTTGGAAAGAGCATGGTGGCTTTGGTTCTTGGATTTGCAAAATTTTTGCAATATTTATTGTCTTTAGCCTCATCTAAAGTTTCCCATTCTAGTTGACAATACTTCCTCAATGTCTTATTGCTACACTTTTAGTTGGTTAAAATTACTCTGAGCTTACCAACAGGTTGAACACATTGTAATGATCCTTCTCAGCATGCTTGTGGTGATATCTGGCATAAGAAATTGAAAACTTATTCTGCATAGGATTGTTGATACACTGATATTGCAAAAAATAAAATAAAATGGACCATGTTTTGAAGAGATATTTGATAAATTGCGTAATGCCAGGTACAATTTTTTCAATTGTTAACTCAGACTAATAAACTAAAATCTAATTTTTATGACATTGCTTAATGTTCATATAAGAGTGTAGAAGTTTTACGTGGCTTAGGGGTTGATATACATTATTGTTGTGTTTGGTTGTACACTGAGACTGATGTAATTTTCTGTGTGTTTATGCATGTATCAGTTTTTTGGTACTGATGAACATGATATCATTCTTGATGGGCTGTAGCTTGGCTAACACTTGTCCATTATTGTGAAAAAGGAGGTACGCTACGTTCTCACATTTTTACGGTTGATAGGGAATTGTGAAGATCAGATGGCCTTAGAGAGTATTATTAATGTGCCTGCGCGAGGTATTGTTGATTTTCTTAGAGCTGATTTTTACCCCTTTTCAATGAAATGTAATTGAGATTAATAAATATATTGTACATTCTTTTGAGTTTTTTTTTATATTGAGATAGTGTATCAACTGGAGCATTTACAGAGCTTATAAAAAAGATAGCCAAAATTACCAAAATAGCAGCATGAGTTTGTTGCTGCAGATACCAACCTAGACTAGATCAAGATCTTAAGACACTGTACAGAGTATGATTTACTATCAGATCTATGAGAGCTTATACATCAACAAAATTTCCATGTTTTAAACAAAAATTATGGCTAAGAATCTCCCCATCCATCTGTATTGGCCTTGGTGTCTGTGGTGTCCCATCCATCATTGTTGCTCCTTCGTTCTTGGCTGCTCCAGATGTCATTGTGGTCCTGATTGTTCCAGTTATCACTGGTGAATGTGCCCTCCTGGGCCCCTGTTCTGATGTCCTCTGTTGCATTGGTGACCTAGTTGTTGGGTGTACTGGAAAGGTTCTCTAGGGCAGGGTTCTCTGCTTGTGATATCTCTGCTTGTGCTGTCTCGGTATAGTTGGCAGACTGGATATCCCTCTTGAACACAATCATAGCCCCTTCCTGCAACAGTGATAGGAATCTCTCTTCTGAAACCTTTATCCTTGCTGTGACTTGAGAAACAATGTTAAGATGTGTGAGTTTTATGAAAAACTCAGTAAGGTCCCGCTTCCTGGCTTGAAAGATTTCCTCATTTCTCTGTTTCCAAATGACCCAAAGAACTTCAGCAGTCAAAGAAAACCAACAAATATTCATTTTTAAGTCAAAAGCATCCACAAAACCAGAGACAACTTCTTTCCAAGAGAAAAAGTTAAGGCAATTCCACATAATGGGGCAACAAAGAAAACTAGCCCAAATCTTTTTAGCAAATTCACATTCAAAAAACAGGTGTTCAAAAGATTCAGGGCAGTTACAAATAGAAGATATAATGATCTGGTTTCCAGAGTGGGCAAGAAAAGACCCGACAACAAGTTTTTTTAACAAAAGTAGCCATCTAAAGCATAAAACCTTAGGTTCAATTTGGGAGTGCCAGAAAAAATCAAAGAAAGAGAGCCATCTATTGCTAGACTAGTTGAAGTTCCAGTTGGAGTTAATTCTGTGAGTAGTTTCTGAGTCTTCTTTAAGCATTGCATATATTTGTTTGCAAGAAAAATCAACAACCTTGTTACCATCTTCCCATTTAATCAAGTCAAGCATCTGGGTAGAGGACATCATCATGCCAGGGAAACATCTTCCCACAGCCTTAGATATCAGGGTATAGGTTTTTTTTGGGGACTGTGGTATGTTGAAGGTTTCTTGGATATCCTCCCAAGCTCTCAACTTTTGATCCCTCAGTAGATCCTGAATAAGAGTGATACCTTTCATATGCCAACTCTTTGCTGAGCAAGACTGAGTTAATGCCAGAGGTTTGCCATTTAGATATAACCCCCACCAAATAGACCTATCCAAAACTGCACATGTAGGATTTTTCCAAACAGCACTCCTTGAACAGATTTGTGTCCTGACTTGACACCAAGCCTTCCATATGGTTTGAAACACTTTGGAACCAAAGACTTTTATTTCAAAATCTCCAAATACAATATCATGCAGAGTGGTGTCCTTCCATAATTTTCCTTTTTTGATTCTAGATCTCTCAATGTTATTCCTAACCAGAACTTTCCAAGGTTCATTGCCTTTTAGGGATTTAAGGATCCATTTGGCAACTAGTGCTAATCCTTGTGACTGGAGGTCCCTCATACCCAGTCCTCCTCTTTTCTTTGGAATGCAACACCATTCCCATTTTGCACAGTGTCTCTTTCTGTTACCCATTCCATCATACCATAAGAACTCTCTAAGAATTTTTCCAAGTTTGTTAATCTGACTATTGGCCAACATCCACAAAGAGGCATAGTATACAGCATGAGAGGAGAGAACTTTCTGTACAACTTGAGCTCTGCCAGCAAGAGACAACATGTGTGATTGCCATTTGAGGTGTTTGTGCTCAACTTTTTTATAGATCCAGGTCCACATGTCATTAATAGAGGGTTCAATGGCAAAGGGTATGCCAAGATATCTGACAATGGTAGAGGGGCCAGCCCATTGCCAGTCCTTATCCTCCAGCCACCTAGGAGGCTTTTCTGACCATCCCAATATTTTAGATTTGTGGGGAGCCACTTTTGCTCTAGAAGCCGAACAAATCATCTGTAGCTGGTTAAGGGTATTATCAAAGTTGTTCTCCTCAAGATTAACGAAAAGAGCAGTGTCATCAGCAAATTGCTCAACAAGGAGATCTTCACTGTTAGGTAGTTTTATCCCTTTGACAGGAGGACCTATATCTGTTGCCCTAAGAATGTAGGTCAATGCATCTGCAGCTATGACATATAGTGCAAGTGCTAGGGGACACCCCTGTCTAATGGATCTTTCCAGGGGGATGTGTTCTGAAATCTCTCCATTGACATCAATGACTGCTGAAGAGTCCTTAAGTAGGATACTTACCCATTTGCAGAAGTAGTTTGGGAATCGAAAAGCCTCCAGCATTTTTAGAACAAAAGACCACTCAATTCTGTCATATGCTTTCTCAAAATCTAGAAGTATCATAGCCACCTTCTGCCCATCCAGTTTAGCCTAGTGCATAGCTTCCCAGCTAGTAATTAGATTGTCTAAAATGTATCTTCCTTTGATAAAGCCGGTCTGGGTGATTGATACCACATTCTTTAGGATCTCACTAATTCTTCTAACCAGAATTTTTGCAATAATCTTGTAAGAGATGTTTAGAAGGGTAATGGGTCTCCAATTCCTGATTTGAGATTTGCCCCCCTCTTTGGGTAGGAGTTTGATCAGACCTTTGTTTATGTCCCTCCCAAGGGATCCATTCTCATAGGCTTCTTCATATACCTCGAGCAGTTCCCCTGATATCCATTCCTTATTCTTTTTATAGAATTCTGCAGGAAGACCATCAATCCCAGGTGATTTGTCATTTGCTAAGGACCTTATGGCTTCATCAATTTCTCTTAGATTGTTTCTTTGTTCAAGTTCTAGTCCTTGCTTTTGGGACACTTTCTTAGGAATCATGTTGATGCATCTGTTCATAACTTCAAAGTTTTCAGTATTATGTTCGGAGGAGAACAACTTCTCATAGTATTCAACAAAAGCTTGCAAAGTATCTTCATTGTTGGAGGTAGTACCGTTGTCTGTTTGGATGCCACTGATATCTTCTCTGATTTGTTTAGCTTTGATAAGATTGAAGAAGTACTTAGAATCTCTGCCCCCATCCTTGATCCATCTGGCCTTGGTTCTAACCTTTTGACCTTGAATTTTAGTGTTTTGGATCTTCCTAAGATTGGATTTAGTGCTGATATGAGATTTTTCCAAATCAAAATCGTGACCTTTAGTCTGCAGTTGGGATTCAATTTGGTTCAACTGCCTCTAGTACAAATTTTCTTTCTGGTTCCTATCAAGGGCTTCTTTAGTCCCAACGATTTGTAATAGCTTCCTCCAGACCTTGACCAGTTGACCCCATTTATCTCTGGCAGAGAGCTCAGAGTTGCAGAATTTAGAGAGGGTTGTAGCAGTCCGCAGAGCTTGAGGGGAATCCTGTTTCTCGAGTTGGGATGTATTCAATTTGAAGAGGCTCTTTCTTTTTTTCTTGAGGATAGGTGAGGGCAGACTATCTGGTGAGATATTAATATGAATGGGAGAATGATCAGACAGACTAACAGGGGTCACTTCCACTGGGTTCTGACCCGAGTGATTACTAATGCTAAAGCACGAAGGGTTGGAATACACCCTATCCAGTCTGCAATATACTCTGTTTCTAGTGGCTTGATTGTTACACCATGTGAACCAGATGTTGTTGTACTCTTGTTTCATATTCTCCAAAGCATCCTTAATTTGGAATCTTCTCTTAAACTTGGCCCAGAAATAGAATTCATTTCCTTTCCAACTGTGTTTAATCCCTCCACATTTATCCTCTCTATTCTCAATCATATTGAAGTCCCCGATGAATATCCATTTGGAATCAGGTAGATTAGATGCCAACCAATCCCACAACTGTGCCCTATCTCGGTAGTCGTTGGGGGCATAGATATTGCATATTCCTATTTCCTGATTGTTGTCATTAAAGATCCCCCAAATAGCCCTTTGACAAGGGGATGCACCTTTAGAACTAATCTTATTGGCCCACTTGTCACTAATCAACATGGCCACACCTCCTTTCCCTCTAGTATGTTTTGAATATATGCATGTGGCCTTATTCCATATGAATTGAAGGGTGTTTAGAGCTTGGAATCTAGACACTTGGATCTCTTGGAAACAAATGATGTCCTTATAAGGAATCTTGTTGCACTAATTCCTAACAATATACTTTCTATCTGGCATCTCCAGACCCCTCATGTTCCAGCTAAAGATGTTAATCATCATAAAGATTTGGGGGGGTTAGGATTCTGGCAGAGTCTATTAAAGCACTCTGGGATTTTCTTGTTTTTTATTCTAAGGTTTTTACTAATGTTTTTCAAACTGTTGCTCCTTTCATAATTTTTCCGTTTCTTTTACTTGGAGACCACTTCTACAAAACCGTCCTCATTATCTTTTTCACTGAGCAATGTCAAGGCTAGGTTATCATTAGGAGAACAAGTGTCCCCCTCACTAGAATTCAGGTTCTGGTTTTCATCAACAAGGTGGGTGATTAGGGGTTCGGGAGTCATGGCATCAGAGCAGACCTCGCCTTGTCCAACCGAATGCTGTTTGGATAAAATCTTGGCATTTTTGTTTTTAATTTTGGATAAAGCTATCTGTTGAGCGTTTTGGCATGGGGCATTACCCTCGTTCACCTTTTCTCTAGGAATAGGGATGTATTGTCGCTGACATGCAAAAGGGTTCGGCACCTCTTTGTTCGGGGTAGCCATTTGGACAACAAAGTCATCTTCAAACAGAGGGTTGGAAAGGGACACAAATTTGTCCAGATGGGAATCCACCATATCCTTATTAGTGACCCTGTTATTTTTAGTGATGTTTGAGACATTATCATCTTTCCTTTGGGTGTTATGTTTTCCGTTGTCATCATTCGAATTAGGCAAGGGATTATTGTCTTTATTGTTCAATTCTTCTCCATTAAAAGTCTTCTGTACATTCTTAAGGAGGGGACAGTCTCTTCTGTAGTGTCCATTGAGTTTGCAATGGAAGCAGGCTCCAGTGTCCCCTAACTTAACCGTGGGCCAAAAAACTTTCTCTCCTTCAATTTCCAGTGAAATTTCATTGGGGAAGATAACCTCTGGGTTAAGAATAACAAGGACACGGGCATTGAGATGAGGAAGGGTTACTCTGGCCTCTTCAACTTGAAGCACCGAGCCCAAGGGTTTGAGGAGAAGTGGTATAAAATGCCAGAATTCCCGCTGAACATTTCTAATTTCAATCCACGAAGGGGAAGCCCGGGCAATAACATTGTCCGAGCTAAAACTAGGAGCCCACGAGAGAGCTCTGAAAACAGTTTGTCCAACATTCTACAGTCCTTTATTTAAAGCTTTTTCTTGCATAGAATGGTTTTTGGAAAAAATAACAAATAAGCCCCTTTGAACCATGCGACTAAAACTAACCATTAAGCCCATCTTTTTTCCCCATACATTCCCTATCCAATCATCTAGGAACTTTCTAGCAGGGAGGAACTTCATATTCATGCAAACAAAGAAGATTGCTACATTTTTTAAACGGGATTGTTAAGATTTTATAGTAGTTACCATTTCCACGTTTGGAGAGAGATTGAGAATCTTGGGGCCGGGTGACGGTATCTTACCTTCCTCTCCTCCAACTTTACCCTCTCCCACGCATTCTGTTGGGCTTCTAGTGTTAGCTCCTCTCTGTCTATTTCTATCGGGATTGGCTAGTTCTCTTCCATCATTATCAACTACTATGAATTGCGCTGTCTCTGGTAAAACCGTTTCTTCTGCAACAACCGATTTGTAGGAAGGTTTAATCTGTTCACTGGCTGCTTTAATGTTTTGCATTCCTTCCTTCTTATTACCCTTGGAGCCGTCATTTCCATCATTAAGAACCTCTGCGTCCATTAGAGAGAAACTCGTGGCAAATCAAAAAAACAATAGCCAACCTATTTTCTTTAATCGTGCCTCATTCTTTTGAGTTTTAGAAAATTGCTGTTTAGAACATAAGAAAAAGTGTGTTTCAGTAGCTATTGTTTTTCAAATGGACAGCGATATGTTATAAAAACTCTATGAAGAAGATATTGCAAAGACTTGCATAGCTTTGTAACATAACTATTTATGTCAGAAAAATGAAGTTCAACCAAAGAGATTGAACTATTCTTATTAAATTAGGTGTTAGTCTCAATGTTGGCACCCGTAGGAAACCTTACGTATAGTCAATTTTTTGGTGAAAAAGCTTGTCGTTGTTGTATTTCTAATGATAACTTAGTTGTCTTTCCTTCCAAATCTTAAAGATTATCTTCGTCAATTTTCTTCACTAACAGTGTTTGCAGATTTCTCAATGGAGGGGAGATGATGAGTAAAGATGATCAATCTTTTAATTTTTTAGCATAGAAGAAAGAAGATACAATGACAAAGACTCAGATCAGAATGCAAGATCGGCAAATGATGAAGAAAGCTCCTGCCTTGAATATTTGCTAAAGTAAGGAATCAGGTCTAAGTGAATCAGCCAGCACATCTAACTGGAAAAATCAATCACAAACCATGCCAACAGATAAGAGCACTTTGAACCACTGTTAAAGAAGAAATATATTAGACTTGAGAAAATGTCATGCTCCTTAAGTGGTCAAGCTTGTTGAAGAAGGCAACCAAAGTGGCACAATAGTATGAAAAGTACGACGAGCATATCAGCAAAAACACCTAAGTGTAATATATCACTTTTAAATTAGTTGTGCTTGTCAACAAAGTCAGTTGAAGTGTCAATGATATGAGGAAACTATGTCAAGTCCAAATTGCAAAAGTTTTAAGTAAGGCTCCAATGTCAAGTGGCAGGGCCAGCAAAAAGTTATTCTGCAAGTTGTAATGCCCGTTTTTTAGCTCACTATGGTTGGTGGTTTGTATTAGCCTATCAGTGGCCCTCATAGGCTAGTATGGTGGATTAGAGGGTCAAGTTTGGGAGTTTTGGAGATCGTCAGGTTGCCGTTGTGGGTGTTTACCTCACTAGATCCTTCATTTGTTCTGGGGCATTGATATTGTGAGGTTTCTGGTTCCGTTTTGAGGGACCTACTATTTATAGTATGTCTGTGGATGTTAGAGAGGGACCCTTACTAATTTTAGTACGGTAGATGGATGCGTAGTGGATGCAGTGGTTGACTCCCTGGTTCAGATGACTCATCAAAATAATGAGTATTTAATGAGATATTAATATTTTAATGATGTTTAATTATTCCAGTTATAAATTGATGTTTAATAGTTTAATGATGTTTAATTATTCCAGTTATAAATGATGTAATATAAGGTCAACAAACGCAAATGGTATATTCATTGAAGAGCCTTCTTGAGTAAGCTTCTTGTTTTAAACCCCTTTGTGAGAAATATATAAGCTTGTAAAGGAATTCCAATCTCATTGTGTAAATGGTGATTTGTTGATTTGGTTGCATTTGGTGAAGTCTTGGGAAAACTTCCAAGGGTTTCAGATTGGGCTTGAGAATTGTGAATTCTATAGGCTTTCACTTTGAATTGGTGAATACCCATTGAGATTGTGCATAGGCATTGGTCTTATTCAGATTCCAAGATTGAATCAATTGATTGCAGAATCTGGGGATCAGAAGCTCCATATTACTCCAGAATTGATTTTAAGGGCAAAGGGCTTCATTAAATACTGATCACAGCTCATTGAAGGGGCTGCGTTTGGAGTTTCAAGCGGCCACAAGTCTTCTAGAAGCCACGACATTCATAGAAATGGTAACGTTTTGGTGTTTAGAGGCGTCTTTTTCAAGAGAGTGCCTCAATTGGGTGTTTGCATGCATTGGCGTCAAGAATAGATAAATTTCAGAGGGCTGCGTTTGAGATTGGGATAATTAGCAGTGCATGCGTTTAGAATTCCAGGTTCCAGTGTTTGCATTCAATAAGTTATAGTTTCAAGAATTTGTTATTGAATTTATTGCAATTGGTAATTAGCAATAAAGATTGATTATTGCTTGGTTAGCATAGTTATTTGTATTTCAAGCATTGTTATTTCTATATTGTCCAAAATATCCAAAAGAAGCATAAACTCTTGAAAAGCACCATAAATCTATAAAATTGCGAAAACAATATCTTTCAAAGACAGATGAAACAGTGATAGAACCATCGGGGTTCTTACACAAGTGGCAAGTGATGAAGAAAAATGTAATTGGCAAAGGAGAATTTGATGCAGGAGCATCTTGGGTTCTTGGCATTCCTGTATCAATCAAAAATATGTTGGTTTTGGTTCGGTAGCTTGTTGGAGACTGCTCGGTAAAGTGCTTGGTAACTACTTTGTTCGCTCGGTTGAAGACTTGTTTTCCACTTGGGCTCGGTTACTTGTTTTTGTCTTGCTTTACCAACGGGTCTCGATGGCGTGTTTGACCGATGGGTCTCAGTGGTTTTCACCGAGTTGTCTCTGTGCTCAGTTGGTTTTCACCGAGTTGTCTCTGTGCTCAGTTGGTTCTTACTGAGTTGTTTCTGTTGCTTGGTTGGCTTTCTTACCAAGTTGTGTATTTTGAAGTTAGATCTTCTGGCTGACTTCTGCATTTAATTTTCGTAGCATAATTAATGTTGGGATCTCTCATTGGGATGTGTGTGGACCTAAATCTAGGTCTTTGTTGTTTCCTATGTTGGATCTTTAGGATCTAAGTGCTGACCTCTTCGGTGGACTCTTGTATATATTGGGTTTTCTGTTCTTAGATTAAGGCATCAATTTGGGATAGAAGATTAGGTGTTATCAGATTTGGATCGCAGGTCTGTGACCTCGCATGTATGAAGATTATTCTGTTATAGATCTGAATGTATATGGCCGAAACCGGGAAGGCCTTACAGCCCGACATGTATGATGTTTGATGAAATAATATAAAGTTTATGTTTTTTCTGTGTTGTTCTGCAAGTTGGTTTGGATAGCTGGGACTATCATTAGGCCCTGGTTTTCCAATCCCTCCTTGTGTTAGGTGGTATCAAAGCAAGGTTAGATCTAGGTTCCTTCTTGTAAGCCTTAACCCAAGTTGGTTGATATTGTTGTGGGGTAGCAGATTGTGATCTGACCTACGATTGCAGAGGGTTTCAAGATGGTTCGTGGGAGAGGAAATGCAAATCCATGTCTAGTTGATATGCTAAGACAGATTGCTGGAAGATTGGAAGTTGTTGAGACAGCCTAGTGCAGAGGAAGACATCTTGAAGATGTTAGTGATGATGAATTTGAAGAAGTGCAAGGAGAAGTTTCACCCGCACCTGTGATGGATGAGGAAGAAGTGAGATTCCTGCGAGCATAGACAAGCTTGAAGTCCACACCTCAGTTTAATCCTCCTGAGTATAGTGGAAAGTTAGATTCTGATGAGTTGATAGACTGGATAACCGAGATGGAAAAATACATTGAGTATGAGAATGTATCAGAGGAGAAAAAGGTAAAGATTGCAAGTACAAAGTTGGAAGGTCATGCATCCTTGTGGTGGGAGCATCTACAATTGGATCAAAAGAAGAAGGGTAAAGACAAGATCAAGGTATGGGATAAGATGATAAACAAATTGAAAGACAAGTTTCTCCCTTGTGATTACCAGATTAACTTAGTTAGGAGAATGCAAAGTTTGAAGCAGAAAGATAGCTCGGTAAAAGATTACACCGAGGAATTTTATAGATTAGACCTAAGATACCGGGTTCGGCCCCTGGCCCCTCCGGACCCTTGGAAATTCGAACCGGTTCGAAATTCGGGTCCGGTTCGCCTGTGGGTTCGAATTTCTTGGGCAGGGTTCGATTTTTATATACCAAAT
>MU226176.1:5278026-5295186 GCA_018584345.1 Thuja plicata | reverse complement strand
GGAAACCGCGCCAAAAGAACCTGAGTCTGATTAGGCTCCACATACATAACAATGGTATGATCATGGATTCATGATTCATAATGCTATGTTTACAAATTTAAATGTTTACTTTAGTTTTTATGATACTATGTGACATTCTAATCTTAACTCATGCTTCTAGGTTGCATAAATATCAAAATATGTAATATATATATATAAAATTACATATTTTTGAAAAAACGAACCCGAACCCAAAAACCCCTTTTTCAAAATTTTGTCGAACCGGCGAACCGGTTCTTCGAACCCGAACCCGAATTCGAACCCGAACCGGCATCCTAGGATTAGACATCAAATTTGGACATGCTGAAGATGAAGTGGAAAGAATAGCAAGATATCTGAATGGATTAAGAAGTTCTATACAAGATGAGATCAGCTTGGTAAACATGGAGAGCATTGAAAAGCATATCAGTTTGCCCTAAAAGCTGAGGAGAATTTGAACAAAAGATATGAACAAAGGAAAAGAGGAAGAGGTGGTAGATTCCCTAGAGGAAGAAATAGCTCTCATGGTAAAAACAATAGATCTGAACCAGACAAGACAAATCCAGACACATATCAAGACAAAGGAAAGACAGAATGGAAAGGTGGAAGTTCATTCCGAGGAAGAGGCAACTACTCCTGAGGTGGTTATAACTTATAGCAGAAGAGGGTTCGAAGGAACTTGTTACAATTATGGTGAAGGACATAGATCTTTTGAGTGGACACATGCAAGCAAGAAAGTCGGTAGTAGCAAAAAATGCTTTGGTGCAAGAAGAGTCACCGAATGAACCTGAGAAGGAAGGAAATCTAATGATCAGAAGGATGCTTTGGAGTGAGAAAGATTTGCAAGATCCTGTAAGGAAAAGTTTGTTCAAGACCAGATGCAGAGTTGCAGACAAAGTTTGGAAGGTAATTGTTGATAGTGGAAGATTGGAGAATTTGGTATCAGAGGAGATGGTCACAAAGTTACAGTTGGAAAGAATGAAGCACCCGAAGCCCTATCAGATTTCATGGATCAAGGATGAGCATACATTAATGGTGAGTGAACATTATTTTGTGAATCTGAAAATTGGGAAGTATTATGATAAGGTGTTGTGTGATATTATGCCAATGGATTGTTGTCATATTTGTTGGGTAGACCTTGGCAATATGAGACATGCTATACATGATGGAAGAGTGAATAGATATACTATTTGGGTTGATGGTAAGAAGCAAATCTTGTTTCCTTTGGTTGAAGAATCTGTTGAGGAGATATGTACATTTGTGAAAGTTTGTTTGATGGAATATAGACAGTTTATTAAGAATTTGAAAAGAAATGATATCTGTTATGCTTTGATTCCTAACAAACTGAGTAAGAACGCAGAAGATGAAGTTCCTGCAGAAGTTGAAAAATTACTTACCGAGTACAAGGAGATCATTTCAGATAATGTACCTGATGGTTTGCCATCGACGAGAGATGTTAGTCATTGTATGGATTTGATTCCTAGAGCTAGTTTACCAAACAAGGCACCACGCCGGTTGACACCGATCGAGAATGAAGACTCAACCGACAAGTTCATGAGTTGTTGAACAAGGGTTTAATCAGAGAAAGTTTGAGTCCATGTGTAGTACCAGCTGTATTGGCACCTAAGAAGAATGAAGAATGGCGAATGTGCACCGATTCAAGAGCAATCAATAAGATCACAGTTAAGTATAGGTTTCTTGTACCAAGGATGGATGATATAATGGATTTTTTGAGTGAAGCAAAATATTTTACCAAAATTGATTTGAAGAGAGGATATCATTAGATCAGAATCCAAGAAGGTGATGAATGGTAGATCTGCTTTCAAGACAAAAGAAGGTTTGTATGAGTGGTTGGTTATGCCCTTTGGTTTAACTAATGCACCGAGTACATTTATGAGGTTAATGAATGAGGTTTTCAAGAAATTCTTGAATAAAGGTGTGATTGTATACTTGGATGATATTCTGATATTCAGTAAGACTAGAGAAGAGCATTTGATGCATATCAGACAAGTGTTGCAGAGATTGAAAGACGAAAAGTTGTTGATAAATTTGAAAAAGTGTTCCTTCATGAAAGAAGAACTTGTGTATTTAGGTTTTGTGATTTCAGCTGATGGGTTGAAGATGGATCCTGAAAAGGTTGAAGCTATACTTAGTTGGCCTACACCTGAGAATGTCTGTGAGGTAAGATCGTTTCATGGATTGGCAAGTTTTTACAGGAATTTTATCAGAAATTCCAGTTCTATTTGTAATGCTATGACTGAGACAATGAGAGGAGACAAAAGAGAATTCAAATGGACACATGGAGTTGATAAGAGTTTTGAGACTTTGAAGCAGAAGGTTGTTGAATTTGCTGTATTTGCCTTACCTGATTGCAATAAGGTATTTCAAGTTGAATGGGATGCAAGTGGAAGTGCAATAGGAGTTGTTTTGACTCAAGAAGGTAAACCTTTTGCTTTCTTTAGTGAAAAGGTGAACGATGCTAAAAGGAAATATTTTGTCTATGATCAAGAATTCTATGCTATTGTTCAAGCTCTGAAGAAATGGAGACATTATTTGATGCCAAATGAATTTGTGTTGTATACTGATCTTAAGGCTTTACAGTATTTGGGTAGTTAGAATAAGTTGAATTAGAGACATGAAATGTGTAGAGTATTTGCAGAGTTTCACATTTGTGATAAAGCATAAAAGTGCAGTTTCTGACTAAGTTGCTGATGCATTGAGTAGAAGATCTTTGTTGACTGAAATGAGAATTGGGGTTCTTGGTTTTGATGACATGAAGCATTTGTATGAAAATGATCTTGATTTTTCTGAGCAGTGGAGAGTGTGCAGAGCACCTATTCCAAATTAACTGAGTAAGTATGAAGACTATTTCATTCAAGAAGATATGTTGTTCAAAGGTATTCAGTTGTGCATACCGAGAAGATCAATGAGAACTAATTTGATAAAGGAAAAACATAGTAGTGGTTTGGCTGGGCACTTTGGTATTGATAAACCATTAAGTTTGCTTAAGGAAAGGTATTTTTGGCCTCAGTTGTACAAGGATGTTCAGAAATTTGTGAAAAGTTGTGGAGTAAGTCAGAATACTGGATTGTATACACCGATTTCTGTTCCTAAGAAACCTTGGAGTGATATCAACATGGATTTTGTTCTTGGCTTACCAAGGACAGCAAGAGGTAATGATTCCATATTTGTTGTTGTGGATGGATTCTCTAAGATGACACATTTCATAGCATGTAGAAAAACATCAAATGCAGTACATATAGCAGATCTTTTCTTTAAGGAGATTGACAAATTGCATGGATTACCTAGGAGTATCATCTCTAACCGAGACAGTAAGTTTGTCAGCTATTTTTGGAAAACACTTTGGAAGAAGTTGTACGCCGAGTTGAAGTATAGTTCTACATTTCATCCATAGACTAATGGACAAACAGAGGTTGTAAACTAAAGTTTGGGTAACTTGTTAAGATGCTTAGTTGGAGACACCAAGTAATTGGGATGTGATATTGTCACAAGCAGAGTTTGCATATAATAATTCAATAAATAGAAGTACTGGAAAGACACTTTTTGAGATTGTTAATGGCACACAACCAAGAGGTATATCAGACTTGAGAGATATTGCTGGAGAAGAGAAGAGGAGTGATGAAGGAGAAATATTTGTTGAGTTTATGAAGAAATTGCATGAGGAAGTGAAACATAAGTTGGAGCAAAGTAATAAAAAATACAAGGATAGGGCAGATAGATCAAGGAGACATAAAACTTTTGAAGTTGGTGATGCAGTTATGGTTCATTTGAAGAAAGCCAGATTTCCTATTGGAACATATGGTAAATTGAAAATGAAGAAATTTGGTCCTTGCAAAATATTGAGGAGATTTGACAGTGGAAATGCTTATGAAGTAGAATTACCTGATGACATGGATATATCACCTATATTCAATATTGCAGATTTGTATGAGTATCATGAACCTGATGAAGAAGTGACAGTACCGAGTGATTATCCTAAGAAACAGATAGAGGAAGTTGAGCAGATTTTGAAACAGAGAGTTGGCAGAAGACAAGAGGAAGGGATTACATGGAATATCTGGTAAAATGGAAGAACAGACCGATTGAGGACTCATCTTGGATTTCTCGATCTAAGTTGGATTCAATTCAGGCTGTACCTAACTCATGATTTGGAGAATCATTTCTTTTAACCCCAGGTGTCTGATGCAGGGGCATCTTGGGTTCTTGGGAATCTTGTATCAACCAAAAATATGTTAGTTTTGGTTCGATAGCTTGTTGGAGACTGCTTGGTAAAGTGCTCGGTAACTGCTTTGTTCGCTCGTGTGAAGACTTGTTTTGCACTCGGGCTCGGTTACTTATTTCTGTCTTTCTTTACCAACGGGTCTTGGTGGTTTTCACCTAGTTGTATCTGTGCTCAGTTGGTTCTTACCGAGTTGTTTCTGTTGCTCGGTTGGCTTTCTTACAGAATTGTGTATTTTGAAGTTGGATCTTCTCGCGGACTTCTGCATTTAATTTCCGTAGCGTAATTAATGTTGGGATCTCTCATTGGGATGTGTGTGGACCTAAATCTGGGTCTTTGTTGTTTCCTATGTTGGATCTTTAGGATCTGAGTGCCGACCTCTTCGGTGGACCCTTGTATATATTTGGTTTTCTATTCTTAGATTAAGGCATCAATTTGGGATAGAAGATTAGGTGTTAGCAGATTTGGATGGCAGGTTTGTGACCTCACATGTATGAAGATTATTCTGTACAAGATCTGAATGTATATGGCCGAAACCGGGAAGGCCTTACAGCCCGACATGTATGATGTTTGATGAAATAACATAAATTTTTTGTTGTTTCTTCTCTCCTTTTCCTGTGTTGTTGCTTCCGTGTTGTTCGACAAGTTAGTTTGGATAACTGGGAGTGCCATTGGGCCTTGGTTTTCCAATCCTTCCTTGCATTAGAATTAAAGTACAAAGAAAAAATTGTCTCTTTGTGTTCAATAATGCCAATGAAACATTCTGACTTAAGTGACTAACATCAGGTAAAAACATGATTCAAATGGCAGAGATATTATAAAACTATTCTAAAAACATGAGTCAAATGGCAGAGATATTATAAAACTATGCTTGGTAAGAGAGTGGTAAAACAACGAAGTGGCTGGCATGTTTTTTACATGGTTCTGCTGAAAACAATTGCTACCCACAACATAAGGAAATTGGGAAATATCTTACAAATTTGTGACAGCCAGGAGTAAAGGTTGAAAGTTTTGAGTTGGGCACTGTTTTATAAAGCCATGCCAATGCAAAATGGTGATTTAAGTGGCTGAGTGATTGAAAATGATCAGAAAAGGTAAGCTTAACACAAAGCAAGTTTGTCACATTTTATCCTTGGCGTTACCATTACAAATGTGTGACCCAATTGTTGATGAAGTTGTCGAGGCGTGACCAATAACAAGGGACTTGAACACTTAAGTAATGTTGCACTTCCTATTGGCAACACCATCCTAGAATGGTGCTCAAGATGGAAAATTCATTTCTAAAGGGACATGCGACTTAAGTTAGAAACATAAGGAGGCACTCTTTAACAAACACTCAACCACTTCATCAATTCCAAGTTCATTTCTGTGAGGGGCGTCTAAAATACTAATAGAATAGTGACTAGCATAACTGTAACTAGGTGAAAAAAGGATTTCCTCGCATATTGTTCCAGTTTGACTTGTCTATAAAATGCAAACTAAAACATTAACAAATGTCAAATTCTTGTGCCCATTGTGGGAAATGATTTATTGAAAACTGCATCTCATGTTTGTTTAAACCCTTGAAGCCTCTGGTTTGTCGCTTAATTAATATGGACATAACTACAAAGATCTTATCCAAGAGTCGTTCAATGAAGCAGTTGGTTATAATGACAACAAAGGAGGAATTCCATTTCTCGCACTTCCTGTGGGGAGCATGTAATGTCCTTAATTTAGCAGGTTCCAGGAATATGCAGAGGTTAGGTCATCATCGCAAGCTAACGCCTTGATTTGAGGGTCTTAGTTAGTTGACTTACTATTTTTAGTAAGTCAGGGATGGCGGTTTCCATTTCTGGCAGGCACCTAGGCGCTATATTCAGTCAGTGATGATATTGGCACTTTCAGTGGTATATATTGAGTTTAAGTTATAAATTGCTTTTGGGCGCCTAGTGGGGGTATTAATCATTAATTCACACGGAATATAATCCCAAGTCTTAAAAGCAATGCTTTTAAGTGAAAGTTGTGTTGAAGAAGACTTTTAAGTGAAAAGTGTCTTCATGAAGCTTTTAGCTTTAGAGTTATTTATTAATAATTCAAAGTTATTAAATGAAGGCTTCTAATTGAAAAATTTATTGATGAAGGCTCTTTGATGAAAAGTGTGTGAGAGAAGCTATTTGCCTTTGGTGTCTTGAAGAAGATATTTTTTATTATTATGAAAACAATGCTTGTGCAAAAAAAGCAATTCATTCTATTGTACATTTGATATTTTATGAATTGGTCATGAATATTGGAGCCAAGGGTTTCAGCGTTTGAAGACTGGAAGAATTGAGAATTCTTCAAGTGTTTTCCACTTTGAATTGGTTGATCTCTGCCAATAAATTGTGCTAGCGATAATCTCATTCAGGGATTATGAATGTGCTTAATTCGGTGATTGAATTGTGAAGAAGATTCAGAGTTTCATTTCAGATATTGTTTTCAAAGGTTGAAGAATTTCTTAATTGCAGTTCGCAGACATTGTATGGACAGTGTTTGGTATTTTCAGACAGTTGTAGGCCATTTAGAGGCAACGACATTCATTTAGAGGGCAGTGTTAGGGAGCAAAGAGGCCCGTTTTGATATGGAAGTGTCTCCATTCGATGATTACTTGCATTGGCAGCAGAATATAATCAATTTCTAAGAGCTGCTATCCATTTTTGGGCTCCATTATACCTGCGTTATCATTCCTGGTATTGCTGTAGGTGATCATTTATATCAGATTGTGGCATTATTTGGAAATTTATTGAAAGCCAAGAGTCTTGGCTAAATTCATATTAGTATTGTCCTAGAGTTTGCAAGCAGTAAGGAGTATTTAATTGTGTGCCATATGTTTGATGTAATGTCATATCTTAACTATTCATTATCAGCATAATAGCTTTCATCCCAAGTGTTTGTGGAAATGTCTATTGGCTGTAGATGCACATTTTACATGTAGAAATCATATGTTAGCATTCAAATGGTCAAAAACGGATTGCATTTGCATTTTAATTCTTTGTCTAGATATCTTAGAAATCATTTGCAAGCATTTAAGCTTCATTTGAAACCATTCCAAGCAAGCAAAAACAATCTGAAAATAAAAGACAGCAAGATAGAGGTTTCATGACAAGTGTTTGACAAAACGTCAAACATCCAAAATTGAAACAATCTAGTGTTTGTCACAGTTAGAACCACGAGGGTTTCTTATAGCGGTATTAGAGCTTGCCTGCAAAGTGTTTGATAAAATGTCAAACATTTGAAAAGTAAAGCTATTTGGTGTTTGTCAGAGTTAGAAACAGCAAGGGTTCTTACAGAGCAATATTGGTCTTCTCACATTCCAATAACAACATCCTTTTTTTCCAGGGTCCACAATTAAATTTGCAAAGTTCCATGCTGATAGCTGTAATGTCCCCAAGTGGGACCTTCCTCAAGCTGGTCTAAAACTTCCAATTCGGGACTTGATTTGAATGTCCCTTAGGAGATTACTTTATGCTTTCCTTTATTCTTAATGATTAATATTGTAATGAATAGAATTTCTTTACTTCGATTTTCTCAAATACACACACACACACACACACACACATACATACATGCATACATGTATATGTATATATATAGATATATATCCAATCTTGTTTGCCGAGGATGATTATAATCCCTGTCTGATATGTTCTCAGCAATGCAACAAATATGATATAATACTATATAGCAGTTTCCCCTTAGTAGAGTTCTAATGAGTGCTTTTCTACTCCCTGACTATTCAACGGTATATCAAGGATTATAATGATTGGTTCCTCTCAAATATAGTATTTGTAAATTTGGCTTTCCTCCCCCCCTTAAGCAATCAATTCCAAATAGAAAGGAGAGATAGTATTTGCTGTCAAACTATATAGCAGTCCGTCCCAAATGGTGTTGTGCTGGAAGTCATTATTATGATGGTTATCGCAATCCTCCTACAATGAGTATGAGCCACTGTAAAAGATTGATCAATTATGCTCTGTATAACGCTAGTGACCTGTTTGTTAAGGGTTAGAAGGATTAGTCTTCAACCAAGATCCGTATCTGGTTTGCTGCTACTGAGTTGATGCCACCTATGCAACTTGATTCAAAATGCAAACATTGATTGTATATCCACTTGCTGATTTGCTGGAGTGAATCTTGTTCTTGTTTTTCCTGCTTATGCGATTCCTCCTTATCATATATATCCTTAATCGATTCCCTTATAAAACTGATTGCTTGCTGATTCCACCGTAATTGGCTTAGTTCATGACCTGTGTAATAAAAGATAGAATTTCTAATAAAGTTGTAATGGCAAAACTCATTATGAGTTTGGTAATTGAAATTTTATCTTTGCTCCTGTGATGATCAATCTAAGATGCCGTCTTCAATTAGTGCTGATTGGAACATATATTTGTCTCTGATTTGATCATCAGTGCTGAGTGTAAAAGATATCTAATTCTGATTGGATAATTCCTGTGGCTGAGAAAGTGTAGTGATACCCTTCTTAGGAGGACCGAGTGTGGTATTCTTTTATAGAAAGTCTTATTCCCTTATATCCTTTTTTTTTTGCCGATTTCATTGGCGTATAAATATATTTGCAAATGGGGGTCGTACTCCTTAGTCGAATGGAAGTGTCGATTGCTGTCAATTATTAAGCTCTGTCTTGTAATTAACCAATTCTTAGCCCACATGGAGTTAGTCTTTTGACTTGTATTAATACTTTGCATGGCAGATTTTTATTATATATCTGTTAATATTATTTAAACGATGGTCGTTATTCATTAATATTATTGATATGATTTGATTATTATTAATATTAATTGATTAATGAACTTGTTTAATAATATTAATATTATTGATATTGATATATTGATTCGTAATATTATATTAATATTGATATATTAATAGTATTGATTAATAAATTATTGATTAATTACATTGATTAGTAATATTATATTGATTAACTATTAATTAATTATAATATTAATTGTATATTAGTTATATATTGATTGATTACTAGCATTATATTGATTAATAATATTATTGGTATTGATTATGGATTGATAAAAATATTATTAATGTCAGTTATTTAAGTAAAGACGTAGCAATATTCAAACCAATTTATATGCATACATGCATCAATTATGGTTCATGACACAACTACATGACCTTGTAAGATATCTTGAAGAAAAAACATTGTATCTTGACCTTGCTTGAAAGACTTTTCCATATAAAATAAGAGTTTTGGGAATCAATGCACATAAACAATGTCATGAATTTCTTGTTGAATAATTTGTACACTTGCTAAAGCCTTGGCTCTTCACAAGAATTATGCATTGGTTCTTTACATGTTTATGTACTAACCAACCCAAACCCCATTTCAAAATTTTGCCATAGCGGTGAACTGGTTCCTCGAACCCATAACTGAACCTGATCCCAAACCAGCAACTTAGTTTACAATGTATAAATGGTTGTTTGAAACATTTTCATGGAAGGAGGAAATTGTGGATCTTGGGAAAGCTAGACAAAATATGTTCTATGACATGCCACTGCCAGATATTTTTTTTCCTGCAGTTTAAATATCAAAACCAGAGACTAATGGTATAAAACATAAAATGATAGTTACGTGTGATGCTTAGAAAGCAGGTTTTTTGAATAGTGGTTTGACTTTTTATAGCTGTATTGCCATAGTTTTAACTTCTTGTCTATTCACTAGATACTGTTCAACGCCCTTTGCATGCTAAGGAAATGTAAACAGCACTGTCTATTTTTAGTTTCATATGATGAACACAGCTTGTAATTTTTTGTAGGCATAGGAGGACAGACATTGGCCGCACTCAAGCGTTGGGCGTCTGATAGAAATTTGACACTTTCAAGTGCTTTGAAAGTAAGGTTTACAGTGAACCCCTCAATATCTTGAGCCATGTTTATATTTTCAATATTATTTAATTTTGCTATGAATTGTTTGAAATGCTTACTAGTGTACTACTCCTGATCTTTTACATATATGCATGGCAATTTATGAAATTCTTTAGAACAAGTATGCTATCTAGCTAAATGTATGTGTGTTGTCAAATTAATCATTTATGTGTTCTTATTACTGCAAATGGAAAGATTAATTAATGGACAATAATATGTTGTATTCATGAGTATTCTGATCTTATATGAAGTATTTGTCAAGTATAGGGATTGGAATTAGGTATTTGCAGTTGATGAGAGAAAACCACTCAAAGCGTTATAATTGAGTCTGCTTATGATGATTGTAATGAGTACATTGAGAACATTTGCTAGAGGGAGTTGAGGATTGGGACTGGTACTGGTACAAGAGATGGGAATGAGTACTGTTATGCTATTTACAAAAAAAATGGGGATAGATACTTGGAGATAAAAAATTTAAATAAATTAAATAATAAATCTATTTAAATGTGTAAATTTAGAAAAAAATACACAATAGCTATACAAACTTTGAAAAATCTAAAATTCTTAAATATTAGAAACATTCTACGTACAGAAATAAATGTCAACAAAAGCGACATTTTATTGTTTTTCTTCCTAGTAGAACCTCTGTGTTTTGATAAGAAAAATTTCTGCTAGAAAATCCTTCAT
The DNA here is from genome assembly GCA_018584345.1 of Thuja plicata. Taxonomy (NCBI): domain Eukaryota; kingdom Viridiplantae; phylum Streptophyta; class Pinopsida; order Cupressales; family Cupressaceae; genus Thuja; species Thuja plicata. Next base: position 5,284,331 of record MU226176.1, on the reverse strand, counting down.
ACATTTTCTTTTAAAAATAAGAAAATTTAAAATTTGCTATATTCTTTAATTCTTTTAGCACTTGTCAACCAATTATCAGCTGCTGAGGAAAATAACCAACACAATTATATGATAAATGTAGGAAACTTGTATAGTAAATTTCTCAATTATAAAAGAAAATTTCTATAAGATGTATAGAGACATGAAGGAACTTCATCTGATGTCTGCTGACATTTGGGATGTCCCCATCTGCGTGTCAAAGAGGGGATGCATTTCCATTACAGGTGATGAGTACTGGGGGACGTGGTATGGATCTTGGGTAAGTATTTTAAGAACTAGCAAGTTCAAACTTGAGAGTTAAGTGTGATTGTTGGGGAACTTTAAGAGGTCACTAAATGTATTGAGATAACCTGTATTGAAAATAATGAGTTCCATACAGAAGATTCCATATTTTGCTAGATCTCATTAAAATTATAATCTAAAATTATAGAAAATAAAAGAATCCTCATGAAAGATATCATATTATTCCAAATCTGATTAGCAGGATTGTGTTTGATGGGCATTTCCTATTGGACCTAGGAAATATAATAGACAATGCAGCAATGCTATTGTTAGTTTAAAGTTATGGAGCCTCCATAATGATTCATTTCAGTCAAATTCCAGAAAGCATCAGCATTTCATTTTCACTTAAACTGAAAATGATTAAAGATTATAAAGAAATAGAACAAAAATATAATGGATCAAGTTCTGTGCCTGTGCTCTTGCAATCTTGCCTTTTTTTTCCCTGCATCAAGGAAATGAGCTCTCATATGCCTTTTCACCAATGTTTAGGAAGGAACTGAACTTGTTTTTTATAAATAGGTGATGCAAGCTAATAGTTGTGGAAGGGTTCAATTGTTTGAGTACTTGGAGACTACAGCAGCAGTTTTTGTTTGAATAAATATTAATAGATGTGATTCCAGAAATCAGTGTTTGAATAAAAAGTTGGTACAAGTCACATAAGAAAAATAGCAAATCATATGAAGATACATGAGTCCACCCAAAAGACATGACTTAGTGTACAAGAAATGGACCAAGCCTATTTCAATCATGGATATCCTTATTCATTGATACACTTCATAACAGATCAGTCTTGAAGAATGATGTTACCAAAGTTTTAAATCCATGAACATCTTTTTGAAATGTGTTGTTCAAGTGGGAAAGAAACAAGGAGAAGTGAATACAATTTTTTAAGTATTCATTTTGAACAAGCTTACTGTTAAAATGAGGTTACCACTTTTGCATGTTTAAGATCTTGTCAGAAGGGTGCCAAGTATTTAATAAAGATTAATACAAATAATCATATCATGAAATTGAAATCAAGTTGACTAACATTTTGAAGAATACACTGAATTTCAAGGAAAATCTCTTTTAGAGACCAGCTCTTTCTTTTTATACCATCAAAAACTCTATGATCATTATGTGCTTGATGGAAGACATCATTAAGTCATTAATGAATATTTGTTATCATCTTTTGGGAATAACATTTTTCACGTCTTAGACATATTCTCAACACCTTCTTGTTGGTGTGTGTTTAATGACACATACAACACAAAATAAAATACCAGGGGTACTCTATCCTCTCTAGAACAAAATCATCTAATGTGCTAAACAGACGAGTAATGTGATCACAAAGACGACTCCAAGGTTCCAAATGCATGTGGTTTTGTTGTCAAGATAGACTATAATATCCCACCCCTGATAAGATATTTACTTTTCTAAGTTTTTTCTTGTCTTTGATTTGGGTTTTATGTTTTTTGATATATTTGCAATGTTCGATACAACAATATAATGCAACAAAATAGAAGATATTGCAATAATTATTTCAACTCAAAAAACTGGTCATTACATAGGGAATATGCAGCTGAAAATTCCAGATTTTTACATCAGCTTAGATACTCATTATTTTCACAAAATATCGACAACCCAGTAAGCAAAATATTCCCTCTTATCTAAATCAACAATACCCAAAAAATTTAGGAGTTGCAATCCATGAACTTACAGGTAAGACATGCCTTGAAACCCCCTGCCATACATGGTTACCAGAATGAAGTATAAAGTTTGCAACAATTATAGAGTAGAAAGAATATCATCAAGCCCCATCCAATATAGGGCAGCAATTAAATCATTAAACCCTTGAAATCTCCTGTACATTATCACTTCCAATTTGCACACTAATGATTCTCACGTGCCAATGAAGAAGGCACAACCAACAATGAATAAATTTAATAATGCTTATCTTCAATAACTTCTGATCTGGTCTAAGTAACCTCTGAAAATGTTGATAAAACAACTTCAATCAAACACAATGTGACTTCTGAGATAAAGCCACCAATTAGCAAACCTCAGATGATCTTTCACACCCTTGGAAAGCTTGAATCAAAGAGAAGTTGTGATCTCCAAGACCAATTTGCAGCAAAACTGTAGGTCTCACCTCCAAAATGCCAAAGCTCAAAGCCAAGTGTTGAAAATGATCAATAATCCACAATGAGTTTGATTTGCTTTTTGAACCCGTTATTGTTAATGAATTGTAGCTTTGATCGGATTATTCCTATCGATGAAATCAAATGCATAAGTGGCCTATCAGCCTTGAGCATTTGATCTCTATCCTACTTATGTATTCTACTGTGATTATTGATTATTATACATGATTAAATAGTATGATCACAATCATGTATATATATATATATATATACATAATTCTAATTTAGATAACTATTATTAATCATACTTATAATATTAATCATGTTGTTAATACCATTTAGATTATTCATGTTGTTAATATCATTAATATAAATTATGCTGTTAACACAATTACATTGTTGATAATAATGCAAACATCGATAATGAGTATCAATATAATTGTTGATAGCATCGATGTTGTCTGGTAAATGGGTAGTTAGACAGTTAGTCGGTCTGAAGGAGTTACACAGATGCGACAGTTCGCCTCGCATCCCTTCGGACACTATATGTATACATTCTCCTTTCCGTAAGGGGAGGCAGATTATGATACGAAATACTATTGTACTTGATGATGAATAAATGAATACAATGATGTTAGACTTCTCTATTATATACTTTTCTTTTACATGTATCTGTTGAATCAAATTTACCCCTGAGGGCAAACATCTGGCGCCGCTGCCAAGATGTACTCAGGAAGACAAGAACTGGATGGCCTACGAGCACTATGGGCCTACCCGTTGGTGAGATTAACCTAGAGGCCGACTACGCACGTATGGAGCTCTACGAAAGAGAAGACACTACAATGAGGAAATCACTCAATTGAGAAGTGTTGGAATAAAACATGAATGAATAAGTGTTTTTTTTAAATAAAAAAATTTAAAAAAAATTGATGTGGTAATTATTGCTCTGTGGAGAAGTGAGCAAAGAATTTATGCCCAATCAATTGAATAAAAATAGAAATTTAAAGAAGGAACTCGAGGAACAAGCCGCTAGAAAAGCCGTACTCGCACAGTAGCAAGCCGAGTGAAGGGAGAGATTTTGAAGATGCGCCGAAGGACTACCGAAGGGAGTAAGTGAAGGCGAGAGTCTGGAGGAATCTAATCGAGAGGCCGGGAGAAGTGACAAGGACCGCCTAGAGGAAACAAGTAGCTTGTTCGGGTCCTTAACCTTAACCCCGCGGATGGAAGCAAGAGAAGCCCGAAGGAAGGAAGAAGAGGAAGCCACACGAAGGGAGGCTCAGGATACCACTGCTGCCGAGAGTATGAAAGTGACAGAGGGGTAGGGGGATCATAGTAGCCCACCAGGCCTGGACAGTTCCAGTAGTTCGGGGACATCAAGTGGTACGGTACCAAACATTTCCCGGGTACTGACGCCGACAGTACCATCCCAGCCTGTAAAACAACCTGTGTTGCAAACACAGTCGACACCTAGAAAAGTAAACATGGCGACTAACAAAGAGAAGCTACCAAAATTCCATGGTGATGGGAAGGAAGATCCAGTACGACATTGTTGTACGTGCGAGACAATCTGATCGGCGAATGGAGTCGCCGACCAGGCAAAATGGGTGAAACAGTTCCCCGCCACACTCAGAGGGGTAGCCATCGACTGGTACTCCGATGTGGACAAAACAAAAGTGACCACTTGTGACGAACTCAAGAAAGAATTCCAGAAGGAGTTTTGACCCTTGAGGGATGACAATGAAATTGTTTTAGAGATATATGGTACCAAACAAGGCAAGAAGGAGACTGCGCGGGCCTACAGTCGCCGATTGAAGGAGTTAGTCGGAAAAATGGAGAGCCAGCCAGTGGATGGCCTCAAGAAGAGATGGTTTGTCAAGGGCTTGAATTCTAAATTATGGCGAAAGATGAAGATAGTACCCCCAATGTCGTACGACGATGCATATAACCGAGCCATGGACTTGGAAAGTGAGCGCAAGACATCGAAAAAGAAGAGAAGTAAATCCTCTTCGTCGGACGATCACACTTCCAAAGAAGAAAGCACCAGTGACAATGGATCGAAGAAGGTATGATGCTCCAAAACGAGATGGAGAAAATGTTAAAAGAAATCATGACAATGAAGGGGGGGTACGAGCAAAGACGACGAACTATGGCGCATAGACTACAAGGAGAATGGCAACACCAAAGGCTCCTATCCAAAAAAATCATTTTGTGATATCTGCCAAGTTATGGGTCACTACGTCAAGGACTGCCCATACAACATGAAGTCACGAAGTGTACAAGTATTGTTCACAAAACAGGCCACAACGTCCGCACCAGCAGGCACCTCCCAGCAAACAAACACCATGGCATCATTCAGAGGCTGCCAGGATAATAGGCGAGGGGGAAATAATAACAGTAATAACAATAACAACCGAAGCCGCATCCAATATGACACCAAAGGGAGACCTATCATCCAATGCAGGGCCTATAGCCAATGGGGGCACTTCGCTCGTGATTGCAAAGCCGAGGGTGCTTCCACACAACACTTGTGTAAATGATGTGGTTCCGACGACCACGACGATGCACACTGTCTGAAGGGAGTGAACCTCATAGACATTGATAATACCGTGCTCGTACTTACAAGGGGTGAAGCAAAGAAAGCCACATATCCGGACCCCCATACGGAGACGAAGAGGGCACGCGAAGCAAAAACAACAATTGAGAAGGAGATGGCCGCACAACGGAAGAGCACCCAGGAAGCTACCAAGACCTCACGCATGAAGGCGGAGGAAAACATCCTAAGGCAGGTATTACAGACGGAGATGCCGGTAAAACTCGAGGACCTCCTGGAGACCATACCTCAATTAAGGATGGCTATCCTTAACACGACACCATCACAACGTCGTCGGGTACCCGAAACTTCTCCAAGTCTTACCACAGATCCTATGTTGCTGGCCGTGAATAGTGGGCTTCACCCAGCGGTTGTCGAGATGGGTATCCTTGGCACCACTCTCATAGACACCATTGTAGATGGAGGGTCCGGAGTAAATGCACTTCCGGAGAAGACAGAAAAAGTTGGGGAAACCCACGCTGTGGCCTCCGACATTCAGCTTGTTGGGATTGGACCAACACAACATCAAACCCATCGGAACCCTCATGGCTCAACGCGTGATGATTGGGACACAACTCTTCGTACTGTACTTTGTGGTGATCCCACTAAAGAAAAAGGGGTACGATGCTATTTTGGGACGAGGGTGGCTCACCTTGGCGAAGGTGAACCACAATTGGAAGGGGAACACATTCACCATGGAGACTGCCGGGAGGAAGTACGTGATTGATCTCCGCACGCAAATGGTGAGCGAGGAGTTAGCATCTTCGGACTCAGAATCTGAAGGAGAGCAATTGGGAGAAGACAAAGGGCAAAGAAGAATGGAGCCCAATGGCGAAGGGGTGTTGGAGTTGGAAGGATGTCCTGGGGATGATGGAGATTCAATGAATGGCCTCTTTCATTGACAAATGGAAGATTACAAGTTCTTCACACCATCTTGTAACATGCTAAGCATTAGGGAGGAGGAAGCCACCCCCGCACACCAGTTTACGAAGGAAGAACCCATCAAATACCAGGAGGTAAAATCAAAGGGGAAAAACCTTGGTGACGATGCTTGTGTCGGCAATGGTTGGAACCCTGATGCCGCAGCCTTCAAAATCTTTATTCTCCTTATTTATGGGCGAGAGACCGTGGTTCCCATGGAATTAACGGTGTCAAGTCTCCGCATAGCTATTGACAACAAACTCGGTGACATGGACAGTCTTCGGGAATGTCTATACACCCTAAATAAACTGGATGAACGGAGGATGATGGCACAATGGGCAACCGACGTCGCT
>MU226176.1:5245927-5277976 GCA_018584345.1 Thuja plicata | reverse complement strand
TTCGGGAATGTCTATACACCCTAAATAAACTGGATGAACGGAGGATGATGGCACAATGGGCAACCGACGTCGCTCAACAAGGAAAGCACTGGCATGATAAGCATATCCGTCGGGCAAGGTTCACACCAGGTCAAGTTGTTCTTAAGTACGAGCGAAATGAGATTAAGCCAGGAAAATTCAAGGTGAAATGGTTGGGTCCCTATAAGATCGGGGAAGTCGGTAGCAACAGAGCAATTAAGTTGTGGGCGCTCGACGATATGGAGCTTCCGGACTCAGAATCTGAAGGAGAGCAATTGGGAGAAGACAAAGGGCAAAGAAGAATGGAGCCCAATGGCGAAGGGGTGTTGGAGTTGGAAGGATGTTCTGGGGATGATGGAGATTCAATGAATGGCCTCTTTCATTGACAAATGGAAGATTACGAGTTCTTCACACCATCTTGTAACATGCTAAGCATTAGGGAGGAGGAAGCCACCCCCGGACACCAGTTTACGAAGGAAGAACCCATCAAATACCAGGAGGTAAAATCAAAAGGGAAAAACCTTGGTGATGATGCTCGTGTAGGCAATGGTTGGAACCCTGATGCCGCAGCCTTCAAAATCTTTATTCTCCTTATTTACGGGCGAGAGACCGTGGTTCCCATGGAATTAATGGTGTCAAGTCTCCGCATAGCTATTGACAACAAACTCGGTGACATGGACAGTCTTCGGGAATGTCTATACACCCTAAATAAACTGGATGAACGGAGGATGATGGCACAATGGGCAACCGACGTCGCTCAACAAGGAAAGCACTGGCATGATAAGCATATCCGTCGGGCAAGGTTCACACCGGGTCAAGTTGTTCTTAAGTACGAGTGAAATGAGATTAAGCTAGGAAAATTCAAGGTGAAATGGTTGGGTCCCTATAAGATTCGGGAAGTCGGTAGCAACAGAGAAATTAAGTTGTGGGCGCTCGACGATATGGAGCTTCCGGACGCAGTCAATGGATCGAAATTGAAAATTTACCATGAATGGCCAGATAGAAGGCCCCAGTCGCGGTTGGGGAATATTAAGAAGAAAAAAAACAGCTACTGTACGGCAACAAGCACCGTACGGTGAAGTCACCGAATGGAGACTGTCACCCGATAGTCACCACAAGAGACGATGAAGTCACCGAATAGTGATTGTCACCGAACAGTGAAGTCACCGAATGGTGACTATCACCCGACGGTGACTGTCACTGAACGGTGGCTCCCACCGTTGGTTGGTCACTGGACGGTGACCACTCCCGTCTTAAAAGGAGCCGCGGGCAAACCACAAGAAGCCAGTAGAAATCACAAAGGGGAAAGAGCATCGTACGATCACACAGAAGACGAGTGAGTGCGAAAAGGAGTCACCATACGGAGTAGTGGCACAGGAATGCACATGTCGTACAGTTGTAATACATTCGGAGACAAAAAAACTGTACGACGTGTAAGAGGATTACATGGATGGACCGTACGGCCGTACAAACACTCTGACGGTTCATAAAAGGTCGTATGACAAGTGAAAGAGGAGGTTGAAGACTGTACAGCCGTATGGTATTCACAACATACTAAGCAGGATTGTACAACACCCACTTGCAGAACTGTACGATAAACAGTGGGCGTTTAAGCAATAGTTGTCCGTACGAACAACACAAGAGGAGGGACGAACATCCGTACGGGTTGAGGTAGTGCGTGGAGACAGTGACCATACAAAGGAGCCATGCCTTGTTTTCTATTGTACGACCAAACGGCTTCATATGTGCGCAGTATTTATCAGCCATGGATAGGTGAGAAGCCACACAATCCTCCATGTAGCTAGGGCAAGACAAACAGATATATTTAAAAAAAAAAAGAAAAAAAAGAGTAAAACGACGACAAATAAAGAACAATTCACAGTGCATAGCATATGGCACCGAAGGGAAGGACATAAATAGGTAGTGAAGAAAGTACAGTTATTGGCCATTTGCACAGGCACCGTAAGCGGTTGGCAAAAAGAGTATGGCATTAGAAGAACATCATGAAAATGGTGTGCCCCATTTTATTTTTTGAGGTACACTACAACCTTGAGTTTGGGGCACCAGCGTAGTCAAGGTAAGTGTTGGGTTTGTTCCGCATGGTGAGAAAGAAGTCAAAAGCTAAGCCTTGGAGGGGAAGCCATAAGCCGCCGAGGGAGAAGGATTTGGAGGTTGTGAACACACAGAGTTGAGAAGATGAGACCCTGAGATGCTGCAGGCATGGATTGTCCGTGCGCCAGTAGTGGCGAGAGAGGTAGAAGGGTACTACGCTTTGAGGTACTCAGAGTATGTCTCGGCTAGAGTGAGGCTGCCTTGGTGGATGCATGGAGAGCTCAGGAGGAGCTGACCACCCGGTTGGGGGCAGTAGAGCGACACTTGGCTCAGCATACCCAGGAGTTGGAAGCGGAGAAGGCGACATGGGTGGCTATCAAGGTCAGATTGGCTAGGGAGACAGTTCGTTTTAACAAGGAGTGAATGGAGGCTACAACTGTAAAGCGTCTTTTAGAGACAAGTTTGGTGCAGGCATGGGAGGAATTTGATGTGACCAGAAAAGAACTACTTGAAGCAGCATTGATGGTGAACTCGACACTTGAGCATTCCCTTCTTCTCAGTGATTTTCTTATTGTATGTAGTGTACTTCATCTTCCTTTTGTTGTAAGTCGCCGGACACGACTTTCCTTTTGGGGGGGATGATGTTGTCCGGTAAATGAGTAGTTAGACAGTTAGTCGGTCCGAAGGAGTTACACGGATGCGACAGTTCGCCTCGCATCCCTTCGGACGCTATATGTATACATTCTCCTTTCCGTAAGGGGAGGCAGATTATGATATGAAATATTGTTGTACTTGATGATTAATAAATGAATACAATGTTGTTAGACTTCTCTGTTATATACTTTGCTTGTACATGTATCTCTTGAATCCAGTTTACTCTTGAGGGCAAACAGTCGGTAATGTTGTGCTATCAAAGATATCACACTATATTATCGATGCCATATATATTAGACTTGTATTAATATCAACCGATTATTAGTATTACATTGAGATATATATCATCTTATGAATCGGGAAGCACAGAAAAACTACAGTGTCGAACAAGTCTCAGCAATGATCATCAATACTTATTTAATATATACTATTATTATTAAAAGATATATTAAGCAGAAATATATATACAGATCTGATCTGTATTATCATCATTTCTTAGTGAAAATATATATTATCATTGACATTAATATTAAGAGTTCTAAAGACAATATATATATTCATATTTCTATAATATTAATATATATATTCTAGATAGAATTTTAGTGATATTGTGATCAAAGTATATATAGAAAAATTAAAATACTACAACCTCTAAATCTGATCAAGACTTTAACATTTATAAACTTCTCAAGCTGGTTGATCCCTTCTAGAGACTTCTTAATCATTTAATATCATTTAAAATAATATAAAATGTGTGCACATTACTTCATTAAAATATTTTAAAATTTAATCTCCAGGTTATGACTAATTAATGCACTTTAAAAATCACTTAAATGAGGGTCATGGCCCCATTGCACTTAAAGTGATTTTTAATACCTTATATTATAATTGCACTTTATTAATGAAGTAATCACTTTATTAATAATTACTTAACTCCAAAAATAATAATTATTTCTCAATTCCGTCTGAACCTGGAAGTCAACCATTGTGTCCACCATACACCCAACTACCTTACTAAAAATAGTAAGGGTCCCTCTTTATCAACCCCCGACTTACTATAAATAGTTAGTCCCTAAATAACTGACCAACCCAATGGTGTCAGGAATCAGCACTACAAACATAGCCCGTTCAGGTGCCGTACTATAATTAGAAATCCTTACTTTTCCTAAAGTAGTCAGTTACTATAAATAGTAAGTGTGCCAAACTGAACCGAATGAAGAGCAATCATGAACACTTCTGACCTCTAGAATGGGAATTAGCCTCCTGCACTGCCAACTTGGACCCTCTAACCATCAGTCTAAGCCTACAAGGGCGAATAATATCCTAATCCAATCATAAACCATATCATCCCAAAAAGGGGACATTTCACTCTCGTGGTAGGATGATTTGCTGAAAACCTCCAAGGGGACCTACGTAGTTACTCAAGATTTTATTATTCAACTTTTGAATTTCCTTTTCTAATTTTTTTTGGATTTTTTGGGTTTAACACTTACAAAGATTTCTAAAACAAAATGCAAAAGAAGAAGGTTTGAGAATATAATTCTAACCCTAAACTAATCCTATGAACTCAGGAGACAAGACTATAGAAGTGGAATTCAGAGCTTATCCTTGCTTTGCTTGATTCACCAACTCCACAAGGACGGTCTATCTTTTGAGGTATTTCAAAAGATTTTCACAATAGAATTATATTTCAATTGTTTAGACTAACCCTGCAAAATAATTGAAAATCATCCAACTATAAAAGGTATGAACATATTCATTCCACATAAAGCTTTTCCATCAAATCCTTCATTCAATTTAACTTGGAAAATAAAATCTACTCTAATTGAGAGACAAGAAACCATGCAACTTGCAAAAGATATTAAATTCACCAACAATTGAACAATGAATTTACATAAGCAGTTTTTATGCAACAATATCTGAATCTCCCCTTACAAATGAGAGGAGTGGGGTTTATATAGGAGTTCAAAAACAAATGAAGGGCCAAGATCAATTTAAGATCAATGACCACAATTTAAACAACTATACCCTATTTAGGGTTTACAATGATTATCCAATGAGAACCAATGAAAAATGAACAACTTAGATGGAGCTTTCTTCTAGAAGAAAGCAACCCCTATCCTTTCTTTGGCAGCATATTCAATGAACCTGGACACCATAGGCATGAAATTATCTTATTGGTGGAGATAGGTGTTTGCCACCTCAACATGCTTATCTCCTTGAATTAAATCAGCTTTGAAAAATTCTTCTTCAATTTTGGGAGTTTGGGATTTTGGAAAAGTATTCCAGAATTGTATCATCTTTAAAGCTTCTTGAACTTGGAATTTTCTCCCTTTTGAATGTTCTTCGATCTTCAATCCAAGATCTTGGACTTTTTGGTGTGAACTTTGTAATCTGGAAGAAATCTTTGAAATCTTCCCTTGTACATCCATCTTTATCTTGTCTTGAAATTCTTCGTAGGTGATGAAGTCCTTGGTTGTGTTTGTTTTCCTCATCTGTGAATATCATCTTTCCTTATACCATTTGAATTCCTTCCATTGATCTTGATCTTTGGAAATGGGCTGTTGTAGCATATCCTTTATCTCTGTTTGCCCTTGATTGTTCACTTTGCATTAGACCTGCAAAACAACATTGAGAAAATTGCCAATAACTCGTTAAAATGACAACCAATCTTACCTTGAGTCTGGAGATGACCTTATGAATTTTGGAAATGACAAAGTCCCATCCCTGGAAATGCACTTTGAGGTCTGATTTTCAGGAAATTTCGCTTTGGCAATTTTCACCATTGCTTCCTAAGTGATTTCATTGTCTAAAAATTCTTTGACGAAAATTCACACCTTGTTTCCCTAGAAACTTATACCTTTTCTTTTCTATGCATAAACTTAACACTTTCCCTTTGAAACTTGACCTTTTCCTCTTTTGAAGTTTGGAACCTATCACCACTTTTCATTCCTTTTCCATGAAATTCCAGACAAGCTTGAAGTTGAAAACAAGAATTTTACACTTCGGCAATTTCACTACTTTTGGCCTTCCCAAAATAGAAACTTTTAAAAATAGAAAAAACACAAAAATCAACTTTCTAAATTATTTTTAAAAAAGCAAGCAAAAAAGAAGGTTCCCAAATTGGCCCCAAATTGTCACGTAAAAGAAATTTCCAAAAAAGCAAAAGTAAAAACAAGCAATTTTCTTAAAAAAGTAGTCAGAATTGACCTCAAGCAATGTTGATCTTCTTCCCTTGGCCCTTCTGAACACTTCTGTGGCATCAAAATACTCATTTGGTCATGCTTTCTCCCTTTTACTTTTCAATGGCATTGGTGAGTTTGGATTGAACTCCTAAACTTTGCACTGGCAAAGAGATTGAAGACTAAAACTGAAACATTTAAACAAAACCCTAAAAAGAAAAAAATTAGGGGTCCCCACTTGCAATGGGGCGATGTGTGATTACGTCACAACATCGAGCACCACCTCGAATAAATATTCTTGAACATTTCAAAGATAAATATCGAAACTGAACCTGGATTCCTTGATTAATTCCCACTAATTGATCCATTGGCTAAGAAATATACTCGAAAAGTAGAAAAGTCAAATATTGGACCAAAACATCTTTGTTGCAATTACCTACGTGTGTGCAAATGCGTTGATTCTCTTGCAACAAGACCACCAAAACTTCCTAAGGTTGATCGTGGCTTACGTAATGTACCTTACTCCAAAAGCATCCTGGATAGAGCCTCGGTACTAGTTAGGCGTCCATAGCCTTGATGAGGTTATCGCTGTAATTTCCCACAGAGATTGCGCTACTGCCGACGAATTATTCTTTTGAACAACTATAGAGATTTCCGCGTAACCCGAAAAGCCAATTATTTGATCTTTTATCTTTTTTTTTTCTTCTAAATATCAAGGACCAAGAGCTGAATCCAAGATCAATGGGGAGCGTACTCACTACCCAAACCAACTCACTTCCTGGTTGTAAATTTTTTATTTTACTTGGCTTGTAAGCACTGAAGTTTACTTTGGGTTAGAGAATAGTACTTTGGCGCTGAAATAGGACATTAGATTTTTGACATGCCACGATTGCCCACTAAGAAACCTTAATGATTTAGAGCAATTAAGTGTGTTTGATAGATATAGTAATCACAAGATTCAAATGCTAAGGCACAATAAATGATTAGACTTCCAAGTCAAATATAAATCCTAATCTTGAAATACAGTTAGAAAGAATCAATCTCAGATCGCATGAAAGCAATTAAAGAAAGATATATCACCTCTCTGATAAGTGAGGATCGAAATTAAAACTAAGGAAAGCTAAACTAAAGAAAGCAATTAAACAAGCTAAACTACTACAAAACAAAACCAAAAAAAAATTACTCTATGTACAAAACAACTAAATAGACCACACTCAAAAGAGATGTATACACATGACCTAGCATAGTTTCGCAAAATGTTCATTAGCAACATGGCATTGGTGATTTTTTGAAGTCTTGCAAATTCATCCTTGTAATCTAAGAATTTGTTTATCACCTCACCTTCAAAGTCAGGAAATACATCGTGCAAAATTAACAATTGAGGCAGTTCATTGGGATCATGATTTATCCAAATAGAAGTTGTCTTACCTAAGTTTGTATAATCAAATTGATGACTCTCAATACTAAAAGCAAGGAAAAAACAACCTGGTGTGTTTTGTTCTCAAATGGAGCTCGTTGTCGATCATCTACAACTTTAGGAGGTCGAAGTGGGTGATATATTATTCCACTTGTATCCAGCATCTTTCTTGTCTTCGAATATAGGAGGTAGCATGACCTCGAATTGTTTTGTTTGTGGGTGGGGAGGCAGGGTAGTCAAAATAATTTGATTGTTCATCATACTCTTCATTCATTGCAACAACTTGTTCATCATTTTGCATTGGTGTTTGATCATCATTTCCAAGAGTGTTTGAAATTTCACTTCTTGTGACGGTTTGGAAATCTTCATATGGATATTTTCGTTGGCCTTGGATGAGTGTTCATCAAGAATATTGGAGTTGCTTCCTTTTTCTTGGATTAATGGAGTATCAATTGATAGCTTTTCATGATAAGTTTCCAAGCCTTGATCATTGTGTTGGAACCTAAACTTTTGACAAATTTTAGTGCTCCTAATAACATCAAGCATTCCTAAATATATTTCCTTCATAGTCATTTTTCACTGGTCGTCACCAAGCTTTTTTATTTGATCAAAGGTTGAAGCTACAAAAATATTTTTTAAATAATCTCGAAACCAATGAGAGCACTGGTTAGACCCTCTAGTAGAAAAGCCATGAATATTTCCATTACTATCCATAAGCCATCATAAAGCTTTTAGGGCCCAAATAATGAAGTTGCTAAAGGTCCTTTTTGAAAATAAAAAATACCACCATAATATTAGGAAATACTCCAATGATCTAAATCACCCTTATTCCACTACATTTCGCTATTTTGCAGAGACAACAAAGGGGAGCAACGAAATAGCGAATGCATCACTATTTCGCGGGGCATGTAACATTGGGTTGCGAAATATCGTTGTTTCGCAAGTGAAATTTTAAAACAATGCAAAGTGGCGAATTGTCGCCATTTCATGGGAGATAAATATTGAAGTTGCAATTTGGCAAACTCATCGCCATTTCGTGGTGGTGGATATAACCATTTGCGAAGTAGCAAAAACTTGTCGCTATTTCGCTGAAAGGAAAAAGTTAGACGGTGATTTAGTGAAGGGCTGATTTAAGTCGAAGACCGCTACTTTGTTGGGAGTTACAGAGTACATGTGCGAATTGATGACGCATATTGAATGCGGATGGGCTCTAAATTTGAAGAGGTGGTGAAAGAATTTAATGAACATGAATTTGAGTAATTCCTTTCAACTAGGACAGTTGGATGAGATTTTTCTTAGAGAAGTAGAAGGTGAGCACCGGGAGCAGAGAAGCTTGGATGATATTGGAAGAGGACTTGAATTCTGCAAATAGGAGTTAAAGAGTAAGTTCAAACATCTTCCCTGGGGTAGAATTCTTTGGTTTAAAAATGCCTAAAAAGAAAGAATTAGAAGAAAGCTCAGATAAAGGGAAAAAGAAAGATGAGCCAGCCAAGAGACCTCTGCAAAAGACTATATTGGATGCATTTCCCAGGTCATAAGATACCAATGCTAAAAATGTGTTTTATGATGTATCAAGAGAATGTAGGGATGCCAAAATTCCAATTCCGGGTCGGGGTTTGTTCTGGTATTTCTATAACGATAGGAATGAGAGTGTCCCACTTTCAAACCCATGTAACCTTGACCTGGCCAAGGCCATAGTCCCTAATGTGTTTGTCGATGTTGATCTTATGAAGTGTTGCACAAAATTATAAAAAAGAAACCAGAATAGTAAGAGGGTTAGATGGAAGTCCACTCCTGATTGTCACTAAATCTTGCATAACAGAGTGTTTCGGCCTAAACAAACATGCCCTCACAAAAATCGGTAAAGAACAGTTCAAAGTTGATTACCAACGATTGGTTAAAATGTTCGGGCTGAGGGAGGTGACATTCTTTAGGGAAAGGGGTAAAAGGAATAGACCCATGCCTATTATAGAGACCGCATCATTCTCTACTCAAGGATTCATGAACTTTTTCCAGAACACTTATCATGCCTGGAGCCAAGTATGTGGAGATGATTCTAAGTTCAGAATGCCAATTGATTTAGTGTTCATGGCTATGAGGATTCAGAACTCTAATGTCAATTTGGAGTTTGACATTGCCAGTGAAATTGAGAGGCTCATCCACAACCAATTGGTCAATTGGAAAGAGAAGAGGGTTTTCAAACATTATTCTTTGTTATGTCATTTGATTTTGTTTCAAAATAGCAATGTGTGTAGACATAGCACGAAGTTAACTACCACAGTTAACCAAGGAAGTAGGCTTCCTATTCAGCTATGATGCCGTTGTGGGATAAGGATAGCAAAGATGGCTGTTTTAAGGTGTTTTGTGACACATATGTTGTTTGGATATTCAGGGCACTAGTCCTTTAGGTTGAGAGGTTGCCACTTAAGATGAGGAAGGTACTGAGGCCATTGGAGTATGACCCTGAGAAGGTTCATACCCATAACTTTGCAGATTGGTTCTTCAAGGGAAATCATACTCTTATCAGAGTTTATGGGTGCAAACAAGCTCCCATAAGTTACCAATTTTTGTCCCAAAAAGAATGGCGTTCCTGGAATTTATGTGGCAGATGATGTGGTTCGAGAAAGAGTCTATGGTATACAGAAGGAAGTGGACCTTTCTGCCTCATACAACTAAATATGCAAGCCTTGCTATTGGTTTTGATGCTATTTAACATGTTCAAAAATATTTGGAGGGGTACCATTTAGAAGGTGCTGAAAGAATACATGATCCGGATAATCCTATCCACTCTCTCATCAAACACATGTCACATCAAGATAACTTAAAAGAGGATATAGCTAGAAATTGTCTAACAACTGAGGAAGTGATGCAGAAGTGGAAGAAATGGAATATCTTGAGGAGGATTTTAGAAGACAGAAAACAAAGGGGAGAACCTCATTTTCATGATGAATAAACCAATGAAGTAATAAGGATGGAATTATGTTGGAAAGAATTTGAGAAGTTGTTTAGAAAATTTGTTAGTGACATACCGTCAGAGGTGAAGCCTCCTGCCAAAAACCACCGCAAATTAATCATTCATTATTCATCAGATTCAGAGGTTACATCTAATTCACCTCCACCAAAAAAGCAGAAAAAGGATGAAACAATGCCTATTGTGCCTTATGGAGAGTCAGAAGGAGAAGGTGATACTGAAGAGGCAACAAGTGCACTCAATGCTTTGAAGAATGATGAGGTGGATAGGCATGAATCTCCTCTAATGTATCAAGAAGAAATGCATTGCTAGAAAGCCCAACTTCAATATGATGAACAACCCATTGATTTTATTGATGAAAGGGAAGTCTTATCTTCAAGGTTCCTTGAAGATGAAAAATTTATTGAGTCCCAGGAATTCAAGGATTTCTGGATTCAGATGAAAATGAAAGACTGTGAAGAAAAGAAACAGGTCCACCTAATGGGTGTTCATGAATCAAGGCATGAGGAAGTTGTCAACCAGACCCTCAAGGAGATAAGGCTTGATGAAATCAATGTTACTTTGGGTGAGGCTAGAGAAATGGTTTTGAAAAGTAAAATCTGCATTGTTCCAGGTTTGTCTATGAAACATTTATTCTTACTTGATCAAGTTAGAAAACAAGAAGATCCTATATTTGTGGCAGAGTTTGATATTGATGAGAAAATAAGTGGCTCTAGATATGATCCTAATACCGAGGTTCTTGCCACATGGGCTAGTTTTAAAGGCCCTCATAAGCCCAAGCTTCTTGATATTGTGAAAGGATGGGATGAAATGGCTGCAGTGGTCTATGGAAAACACTTCCTCATTGGTGTCAACAACAGAGCTCATGCATAGAGCAATGTTGAGTAAGGATCAAGTAAAACATATGCAGCAACAGATTGACCAGTCTAACCAAAGAGAAACAAAATTGAATAGCTGGTAAATGAATTATATATTGAGAATGCACTTTTAAAGAAGGAATTGAAAGAATTAAAGGGTAATCAAAGTAGAGCTCTTGTGTTACACAAGAATGCTCCTCAACCTATGGAAATTGTGAGAGATGACAAGGATTGGAAAGAAGAAAGGACCAAATATGAAAAGGAGATCAAAGAGCTAAAGGCTAATTCTCGTGAACTTGTAGAGGAAATTCCCAAACGAATGGTCAGTACTCTGGAGCAAGTATTATTCCATAGGGTTGGATTGGTGATAAATAAATGTGAAGAGGTCTATGATGGATATCATACTTTGTTAGATATGCTGAAGACTTTATAAGAGAACAAGCCAAAGTTAGAGGGCCTTGCAAAGCGATGGAAACCCTCTCATTATGATCTCACCAGGTTATGCAATGTTACTCAAAGAGACCTAGATGCACCTCTTGAAATAGGAGAAACTGAGAAGATGATAAGCACAATCCTGGAGGAACTTAGGTATGTAGATGGAGAAGAAAGAAGTTTAAATGAGAAAATATCTTCTTTTCATACTATTAAGCATTGGTCAATTCCTGAGCTCGTGGACAAGGAAGGTCGCATCAAAGGCCTTGGGGAATGGATAACTGAGTTCATTTGAAAGAGGACAAGGATTAGAACAATCAAAGTTTTAATATGTTCCCGGATAGTGTTATGTTTCTTGACAACAGATTCTCCAAGTTCATCATAGAGGTCCATGCAATTGCAAATAAGAAGTGGAAAGATCATTTGCTCAGTATACCTGACATCCTCCATTACAATTGTACAACACATCTTCAGATAGCAGAATGGATTGATGAATACTTGCAGCCTATAACAAAGAAGTCTCATAGAGAGGAGCATGTACTTGAAGAAAAGGAGCAGGCTGGCAATGAAGTGAATGAAGATTAAGACTTGGTGGTTATGCGTTTAGTCTTGTTATTTTGTGTAATGTTTTCTTAGTAGGTTGTTAGGAGTTAACTATGATATTAGATATAGTGATGAAAAGGCACCATGTAAACGGTGTAAAGCTTGTTCCTTCTCATTTTGTATAAAGGAGAAACCGAGACCGTAATTAGGAGGGGATTATTAATAGAAAAGTAAGACAAAGGAGATAAGTTACAGAAAAAGACAAGCCAAATATTCCAAAAGCATGCACTCATTTTTGCGAGGATAATATAAAGATCTAGTTCTTTCTCTGCTATTGTGGTTTGGATAATTTTCTTTTTAAATTAGTTCTCTATGATTTTTAATTCGAAGTAGTTGAAAGCTATTTTAAATTCTTGTGTAAAGGAATTATATATTTGCACATTAATTTGAATATCAAGGATCATTAGAGAAGTTGATGTTCTAATGTTTCTTGTCTTATTGACCTACTCAAGTAGAAGTTAAAATCAATCAGACTAATTCGTGTGCTATATAGTTAATCATTTTTTCTCTAAGGATTGAATAGTTGACAGATATATCTAAGAGGTAGATTTAAACATTGTCGCTCAGAGTTATACATGAAAGTTTGAAGGAAGGTGACTCTATTGCCCAATAAGGATAAGGGACTAGTCTTATACATAAAATACAATTTCCAAAATAAACTACTATTAATTTAAGTAGGAAAGTAAGAAGCATAGATAGAAGTAAAGTAAATCAGATATCAATACAGTTATAGGGGATAAACACAAATAGCAGTAGAAGGAAAGAAGATAATCAAAAAGATAGAAAGTAATCAAGTAGTAAGCAAGTAAATGAGTAAGAGACTAAAAGTAGAATACAAATAGAAGACAAAATCGGCTATAAAAAGCATCAGCTTGAAGATCCAGTCGGTGAATAGGTGCACCTACCTAGGTTCTGCAGAGCCTAAAGTGTAGGGAAAGTTTAAGCATAACCTGGTTATTCTCATTCGCTGGCCAAGTCAATTGGAAGATTTGAACATAGAGCTTGGCATACTCTTAGAATTTTCCAATCTGTTGATTTGGCAACCAACACATTGTTCGCAATTTCTTCATTCTCATCGACATCTTCAAGTGCTTCCTTGACTTCAACACATTCTTCTTTTGGTGCAATGTTTGGAACTTCATCTTCAACTACAACTTCCTTTAACTCAATCATGCTATCTTCTTGTAATTCACTCCTTTCACTGTTGGGTGACACAACAATATGCTACTTTGGGTAACTTTCATTCTTCACAATTGCAA
This sequence comes from Thuja plicata, assembly GCA_018584345.1. Classification (NCBI taxonomy): domain Eukaryota; kingdom Viridiplantae; phylum Streptophyta; class Pinopsida; order Cupressales; family Cupressaceae; genus Thuja; species Thuja plicata. The sequence continues at coordinate 5,264,531 of MU226176.1, read as the reverse complement.
GGTGTGGTGTCCATATTTTGTTTTCAAGGCATTTTTCCTTTGACAAAAGGTGTGTTAGCCGAATGTGCTCTCCTTTGTAATCCTTTGAAAATTCCTCATTACACGTACTCGGTTGCTCCAACGATCCAAATTGACTTTCAACTTGCTTGATGATAATTTTGCATGATGTGCAAGTGAATTCCGAATGTGAAGCATTGTGAATTCTATACTAGTTACCTAACAAGATGTCTTCCACAGGTAGCTTTTCAATGTTCAATTGGTTCTTGATCATTTCTTTGAATCTCATGAAGAATTTATTTTCAGCACTTTGGATTTTTGATTCTAGATCCGCCATTACGACCGGTTTGAGTACATTCCAAAAGAAAGTTAGTCAATTCAACTCATTGTGTATAGTGGTACCATGAATTCTACATTTGTCCATCATTGCAAATTTGGATAAACTCCTTGGAAACAACTGTATATTCAAAACCTTGTGAAGTGTAGGAAACTAAACTCAACTTTCTTTATCATGAGAAATGCGTAACTAATATCCATCCATTTGAGAAATCCCTTTCAGCTTGAAAGCTCGTGTTGGTTGATAGTTTTTATACAAAACGTTGTTCATGCCCTCTTAGCACCAATTCTTTTGGTGGAGTGACAATGGAGGGTGGTTCTTGGAATAGCTTCTCCACTTGATAATTCTACTCTTGAAGTTGATTAGATCCGGTATTCGAGTTCATGCCCTCCTTCTAGCGCCAATTCCTGTTGGTGGGGTGACGATGTAGGGTGGTTCTTGAAATAACTTCCTTCTTGAAACTTCTACTCTTTGAAGTTTATAAGATCCGATGTTTGCATTCAGGCCCTCCTAGCGCCAATTTCTGTTGGTGGCTTGATGATGGAGGGTGCGTCTTGAAATAGTTCCTCCACTTGATGATTCTACTCTTGATGTTGATAAGATCCGGTATTTGCGTTAATGCCCTCCTTTTAGTGCCAATTTTGTTGGTGTGTGTTTTACGACACAAACAACACAAAATAAAATACCAAGGGTACTCTATCCTCTCTAGAACAAAATCCTCTAATGTGCTAAATAGGCGAACTGTGTGATTACAAAGACAACTCCAAGGTTTCAAATGCATGTGGCTTTCTTGTTCAGGATAGACTCTTGGTAGGATGATTTGTTGAAAACCTCCAAGGGGACTTACATTGTTACTTAAGATTTTATCATTCAACTTTTGGATTTCCTTTTCCTTTTATTTTGGATTTTTTGGGTTTAACACTTACGAAGATTTCTAAAACAAAAAGCAAAAGAGGAGAGTTTGAGAAGATAATTCTAACCCTAAACTAATTCTATTAACTAATCCTATGAACTTAGAGACAAGATTGCAGAAGTGGAATCCAAAACCTAGCCTTGCTTTGCCTACTTCAACAACTCCACAAGGACGGTGCTATCTTCTGAGGTATTTCAAAAGATTTTCACAATAGAGGTTAAGTGTAAGAACCACAACAAGTTCTAACTCTGACAAACATTGAATTGTTTCAATTTTTGGAGTTTGACATTTTGTCAAACATTTTGCACCCAAGCTTTGATTCTTGTCTGATCTTTGCAAATGTTTAGACACCTTTTTTGGTTTTTTGAATTATATGCTCTTAAATATTTTTTGACAAGATATTAAATACAAGACCCTGTAATTCTAATGTTGGCAATAATGAACACCCCAAATAGAATCGCAAGAAACTTGGACTAATTAATACATTGACGCCAAGCTGGAATTTGTTGAAGACGGGCACAAATAGTCCAAACGTGTCTTCTTGGGCCTTGACGCCACTCCTTAACTGCACTCTCCTGGCCTCTAAAGGACCTGCAACCACCATGAAACTTCAATCGTTGGCTTTAATGAAGGTTGCGATCTGCATTGAGTATGATCTTCAACCTCTGCAAATTATTCTTTGAAAATATAAGGCATTCAAACCCCAACCACTACAAACAATTAATCCATTATTGGCCTCTGAATAAGGCCCACGCTTGGGACAATTAGTCGGGTGTTTCACCAATTCATTGTGTTCATAAACTTGGAAGAATTTACAATTCTTCAAGCCTGAGACTCAAACCCTTGTCTCCAACTTTCAACCAAATCCACAAAGCAAATGCACAAGTCATAGAATGAAGTTAGATTCCCATTTCATGGCTTTTATAATTTCTCAAGTTCAAATCGGACTTCCAGCTCCAACTACACTTCTCATAACTTAATGCTCATCCTTGATAATGACATTTGAAAAAATAATATTTAATTCCCCATCCTCATAAATTGGCGCCAACAAAAATTGTTATAACCACTAATGACACTTTAAAATGTAACTTAGCCCATTCACTTTATTATTTTATATTTGGACTTCAAAATATATTGTTAATAAAATACAACTTTTTTAATAATAAAATAATTTGAACTCAGGCTTTAAAAACGTCTGCAAGGGATCAATTGTAAATCGTGATGTATACTGCAAATGCCAGATAACCAAGTGCCCTGCAAAAAATAGCAACTACCTAAAACAGACTTACTATAAATAGTAAGTCTTAAACAGGAAGCTTTGCCAAAATCCCAACTCCAAACTTTTATCAAACTGTTTAGGTGCCCTACTAAATACAGTAACCCTGACTTTCCAAAAATAGTCACTTACTATAAACCATAAGTGTGCCAATCTGACTGAAACAAAGAGCGATCCTGAACATCACTGACCTTTGGAGTGGGAATATAGCCTCTAGCTCGACCAACTGAGACCCTCTATCCAACTGATTAACCTATGAGGGTCAGGAATTAGGCTAATCTCTCAAACTCTGATGCTCATGAAAATGGGGAGATTACAATAAGTACATTTCAAGTGTTCAGATGAGCCTTGCAAAATAATTGAAAATCATCCAACTATAAAAGTATGAACATATTCATTCTAGTTAAGGTTTTCCCATCAAATCCTTCATTCAATCTAACAACTTGGAAAATATAATCTACTCTAAGTGAGACAGAAACCATGCAACTTGCAAAAGATATTAAATTAACCAACAATTGGACAATGATTTTACTTAAGCAGTTTTTATGCAACAATCTTTGATTCTCCCCTTACAAGTGAGAGGGGTGGGGTTTATATAGGAGCTCAAAGACAAATGGAGGGATAAGATCAATTAAAGATCAACGATCAAGATTTAAACAACTATAATCTAATTAGGGTTTACAATGATTATCCAATGAAAAATGAATAACTTGGATGGAGCTTTCTTCAAGATTAAAGCACCCCTTATCCTTTCTTTGGCAGAATATTCGATGGACTTGGACACCACATGCATGAAATTATCCAATTGGTGGAGATAGGTGTTTGCCCCCTCAACATTCTTATCTCTTTGAATGAAATTAGCTTTGAACAATTCTTCTTCAATTTTGGGAGTTTGGGATTTTGGAAAAGTATTACCAAATTGTATCATCTTTAAACCTTCTCGATCTTGGAATTTTCTCCCCTTTTGAATGTTCTCCTTCAATCTTCAATCTAGGATCTTGGATTTCTTGGTGTGAACTTTGAAATCTTGCAGATGTCTGTGAAATCTTCCCTTGTCCATCCTTTCTTCTTCTTGTTTTAAAATTCTTCGTAGGTGACGAAGTCCTTGGTTGTGTATGCTTTCTTCATTTATGAATATCAATTTTTCTTATACCATTTGAATTCCTTCCTTTGATCTTGAGCTTCCGAAATCTCGAGTTGTTGTAGCACCTCCTTCATCTTTGTCTACCCTTGATTGTTCATTTTGCATTAGACCTGCAAAACAACATTGAGAAAATTGTCCATAACTCATTAAAATGACTTCACCAATCTTACCTTCAATCTAGAGATGACCTTGTGAATTTTGGAATGATGAAGTCGCATCCCTGGAAATGCACTTTCAAGTCTCAATTTTAGGAAATTTCCCATACTTCGGCAATTTTCACCATTGCATCTTTAGTGATTTCACTCTTAAATTCTCACCTCTCTAGAAACTTATACCTCTTCTTTTCTATGCATAAACTTGACATTTTCCCTATGAAACTTGGCCTTTTCTTCTTTTGAAATCCGGAACCTATCACTAGTTTTCATGCCTTTTCCATGACATCCCTGACGAACTTGAAGTTGCAAACATGAATTTTACACTTAGGCGATTTCTCAACTTGTGGCCTTCCCAAAATAGAAACTTCTATAAATGGAAAAAAGAAAAAATCATTTTTCTAAAAAAAAAGAAAAGCAATTTCCCGGATTGGCCCCAAAATGCCAAAGAAAAAAAGAAACTTCTGAAAAAGCTAATAGCAGGAAAAAACTTTCCCCAAAATGTAGTTGTCAAAATTGACCTCAAGCAATGTTGATCTTCATCACTTGGCCATCCTGAACACCTCTACAACATCAAAATACACATTTGGTCATGCTTTTCTCTTTTACTTTACAATGACATTGCTGAGTTTGGATTGAACTCCTAAACTTTGCACTGGCAAGAGATCGGAGTCTGAAACTGAAACATTTAAATAAAACACTAAAAAGCAAAAAACTGGGGGTCCCCATTTGCAAAGGGGTAATGTGTGATTATGTCAAAACACTTCTCTCAACACAAGTTTTTATAAATCAACACAAAGGAGAGATTGACATAGCGGAAACGCATCGCACAACATAGAGATTTTGCAATTCTACTGGACAACTTGTAAATCAATAAACATTACAAATATAACATCCACGATCTTTAGAGGTTCCATAAGTCATGTGAAAGAGGGGGAGGATATTAACATGTCAACCTAAGCACTTGCAATTCAAAGTTTGCACTTGAAATGGAAGATGTTTGGGCGTTTGTGTTATGATGAAGAGAATAGAATATCTTTGCTACATGTACAAGTTATCTGTAAAAGTGGTAGGTCATCTATGATTGATTCATTCCTTAGAGGCTTTTCTAGATTGGTCTATAAACCTGTCCTCGACTTTGGCTACGTTAATTTGTTTTTTCACTAGGTATTCTATTAGTTTTTTCCTATGTTACGAATTGGCAAAGCCATATCATAATGCTATACAAAATCAAATCCGTTGTGGAATTAGGCAACATTCAATTTTTTTGGCGTAGAATTGTTTTTTACATACATGAACAATTCTAGGTAGGGCATGGCATTTTTCATGATGATTCTCACAATGGAAATCCTTTTACCGTCATTTTTAATATTTTCCTTCTAAATCCTGAATGATTGTTGAAAATGTCGTTCAATCACCATTTAAATTAAAATGCTAGCATGTGTGCAATTGAAGGACATTGGATATGTTAGGTTTTTTCGTTCTAAACATAAGAGTTCAAAGCTGTGAAAAATTCCTTGTTAGAATATTCTTCATAAAATTTTTGTTTTAAACCAAAAGGTTTAAACTTGTGGAAATTTCATTGTAAGAAATATTGTACGGGGTACTGTATATATGCATTACTAGCCCTTTGGATTGAATCTACAACTTTAACATTTGAAAATTCGTATGACTTCAACGAATTCGATTTTAAATGGCTCATGCAAACTATCCAATACATTTTTTATATTTGCATAATTGAAAAGGAATCTAGTAGTTTTAAGTTTCTTATGAATTTTATCATTTTATAATTTTTGTTAGATTTTTCAAGAAATGATTATTCAGATTGTCCTTGCAATGTCAGAGATTGCTAGTGGAACCTCTTCCCCTCGCATTAATACGTATTAATTGTAGAAATTCGAACCCATTCTATTTTAAATGACTCATGCAAACTATCCAATACATTTTTATATTTGCAAAATTGAAAAAGAATCTAGTAGTTTTTAGTTTCATATGAATTTTATCATTTTATAATTTTTTCTTAGATTGTTCAAGCAAAGATAATTTAGATTGGTCTTGCACTGTCAACTCTCGATTCACGCTAGAAACGCCCTGTCAACTTTAAAATTTGATTTTTTTAAACTTCTCATTTGTTATTTGTTATTGCTGAAAACAGGTCTTAGGGTGTAATGTTTCAATCATAGTTACACCATCGTCGGGGACAGGGGGACAAAGGGGCCTCAATTTGGGGACCACAGGGGGCGGCGAGAGGGGGGTGTATATACAATATACTATACATATGGTGCTTAAAATGCTAGTTAAGAAAATATGTATAAGCCTCTTTAAGAAGTAAAATACTAAATAGAGTATCATGATATCAAAACAAGTACAAAATGTCAAAATGTACTGAAGGGAGGCCTCTAGTCATCCCTTGGGAGGTCAAGCCTTAGGCGGCGTTCAACGGTTGACTGGCAGCTCCGCTGGGGAGTTGGGAATGACGTCCCCAAGTCCCGGGGACGCTAGCATTTAGGGGGGGGACGCGTCCCTGTGGAAGGCTGGTTTCAATTATGACTTATGTTCTCTAAATGCATTAATTTATTTTTTCGTTTTTTGTAAAATTACGGGTTTTTTTCTTTTCCCGAGCCCTTGTCGAGTCCTTTCTTGCATTTTTTTCTGAGTCTTTGTCCGAGTCCAATATTTTGGGCTGCCAAGTCTGAGACGAGTCCATGTTTTCCAACTATGGGTTGAACCATGCTCCATGTTGCTTGATTAGTGCCTTGGCCTTAGTAGATAACCTATGTCGAACACCCCCTTGTAAAATCCTGACTATGAGCATAGCGAATGCATTGTTAACCCTCCCATAATGTGTCTTATGATGGGAGTGAAGCTGGGGGTAACAGTCATAGACCTTGTACTGTCCTTCTCCATGGCCCATTGGGCCAAGATATGTCAATCCCTTGTACCTGTACTACCAGGTTAGCATATAGACTACGTAAGAGGTCATGGTGACAAATCTAGAAGTCTTTATATTCATGAATTGATGAATATCATCGCTAATTATTTGGGCCCAATCAATCTTGGTCTCATCAGCAAACACTAACTTGATAAAATAGAATATGCAACCCCACGATGCTACTTAACAATATTACTATATCGCAATATTCCTTTTGAAATTTTCCTCTCATCAACTTCTTTGGCAATTCAGGGAAATGAGGCTCGAGGTTCTTCAACCACTCATTGATTCTAGTCTTACATCTATCGGGCACTTGGTCGAAACTGTCTAATGATTGCTCCATGGTAATTGTATGTCATATTCTTATTTGTAGGGAAGTTAAATGCTTCAGCAATGGCTTCTCTTGTGAAATTTTGCAAGTATTCTCCCTTTGTTACAAGTCTTGCACCATGCGTATAGTTCTTTGCAGATTCCAATACTATCTATCTTCTTTAGAGGGATGGTTGGAGTCTTGTTGCTTGGTCTATGCTATTCATGACCATCTTTCTTGCTCTCTCCGAAGGATTTCGATTGTACATCCTATTTTCGAAATCATTTAGATTTTGTATCTCCTTCTCCTATCTAGATATTATCCTAGAGTCATACAAGGCTTCATTGTACTCGTACGTCATACATGTCACTTTGTATTTGTTAGCAAGTTTAGGAGCTTTAGATGGACTTGCACCCTTGGTTCCCTTTGGAGGCATCCAGTTTGCAATAGAAACGCTTGAGAGCACTTTCATGGCCATATTATACACACTAGATTTAGTATCACATCACCTCATACTGTCACAATTGTGAGCAATCATTATTCCTTAATACCAAAAGATTAATCAATTGGGTAATATATTAAAACATAGCTTTCCTCATAACCTTTACTTATTCATACATTATCAACTTCCATAAAGATATGAATAAACAATAATATGGAAATGTAATGTCCCCAAGGCGATCTCAGCCCAAAGGGAATCTCGGCTCGAAGGCGATCTCGGCCCGAAGGCGATCTCGGCGCGAAGGCGATCTCAGCCCGAAGGCGATCTCAGTCCGAAAGGCGATTTCAATCTCAGGTGAAGTTGGGTTGTACTGTAGGCCCTCTCTGTGATATATTGTATGTTCTGTGTAGTACCGTAGGCCCTCTCTGTGATATATTGTATGCCCTGTGTAGTACCGTAGGCCCTCTTTGTAATGTACCGTAGGCCCTCTCTGTGATGTACCGTATGCCCTGTGTTGTATCGTAGGGCCTCTCTGTGATGTATCATAGGCCTTGTGTTGTTCCGTAGGCCCTCTCTGTGATGTACCGTAGGCCCTATGTTGTACTGTAGGCCTTCTGTGTGATGTACCGTATGCCCTTAATGCATTCACAATGAATAACAGAGTATGCAAGAATGATCATATACCAATTACTAAATTGAATCACTAGAGATTTCACAAGGTCCGCATATGTAAGAAGGAATTCAGATTCAATAATGATAGAACTTCAGATTATATCAAATAGATCTTCAATTACAATGCTTTCGGACGCAGAGCAAGCAGAATAGGGTGAGAAGTTACTCCCATTGAAACTGCAAATACCAAATAGGGAGCGTCTTTCACCTCCGAAACGGCATACAACAAAACTCCAATTGGAATTCGCAATCAGAAATAAAATATCAAGTTCACACCGACAACTACAACAATCACGACCTTATAAATGGCTCCAAGAAACTTCCCAAAGGATTACAAAATGTGTCGACACGACCAAAAATAAAAATACTAACCTAATAATAAAAAGGGCCCGAAATGTATTACAATTAAATGTTGGGGACATAATGTTTAATTAAATTATTTAATTATGTTGGGGACATTACAGTCCTACTTGCCCAGAGATTGCTTTCCCTCAAGCAATCGCAAATTCGATCCTGGGAATCTTGCTAACGATGGATTATGAATCTCTCCTGTAATCATCTTTTTCAATTTTGAGTCAGGTACCAAATAGATTTTATCATTGTAGTAGATGACATCATCAATCACCTTGTACCTGACATCCTTTATTTGACCATCCATCAACTGGCATGCAAAGGTGTTCTTGGAGTACTCAACCAACAAGTGAGCACTCCAATCCTTTAAAGTTTGAAACATGATGCATACGGTAGGAATCTCTGGTAAAATATAGGCCGCCACAGTCTTCTTTTCTTTCACATCAAGGTTATAATCTCTGGTAAAATATTTTAGTTTGAAAATAACCTCCATCTTCTCTGAAATTTCTGGTAAAATATAGGCCGCCACAGTATATCTCATTTGTAGATCAGCATAATCTCTAAAGAATGTGTCTCCTTCGAGATTCACGTTCCTCGAGTCTTGCATTAGTTGCTCCTGCATTTCTTGGAAAGCGAGCTCTCACTCTCTTCAAGGTGTTTGGTTCTTGGTGGAAATGTCAGCATCGATGGTCAAGAGCGTGACTACTGAGGGCTTGCTCTCCCTGTGACAGAATTATCACTGTGACCATTTTATTCTTCGTTTGTCTTCCCTTCTGCCAACTTTGGCAACGTTTCCTCCATGAGTCCTCGTTCTTCTCCTCTGATCATGGTTTCATTAAGTTGTGCTTTGCTTCTGGTTAGTTCCCTTCACAGTGCAATGACTTCAGTTGCAGGATCTGTGGTTCCCCCATTCTGTCAATAAAATGGTACCTCCTTCTGGCGTACGCCTGCATGCAGTGCCCGATAAGTTGGCAGAATCACTAGCTTTGATACCACTTTAATGCCCCGAAGGTGATTTCAGCCCGAAGGCAATCTTTGTCGAAGGCAATCTCGGCCCAAAGGGAATCTCGGCCCAAAGGCGATCTCAGTCCGAAGACAATCTCGACCCGCAATTTCAGCTCTAATGCCATGTCGGCCTGAAGGTGATCTCGGTCCGAAGGCAATCTCGGCCCGAAGGCAATCTCGGCGTGAAGGCAATCTCAGCCCGAGGGCGATCTTGGCCCAAAGGCAATCTCGGGTGAAGTTAGGTTGAATTTACCTCTGAAACGGCATACAACAGAACTCCAACTGGAATTCTCAATCACAAATATCAAGTTCACACCTACAAGTGCAACAAACACAGCCTTATAAATGGCTCCAGGAAGCTTCTCGAAGGATTCCAAAATGTGTCGATACCACCAAATATAAAAATACTAACCTAATAATAAAAAGGGCCCGAAATGTATTAGAATTAAATGTCGAGGCCATAATGTTTAATTAAATTATATAATTATGTCGGGGACATTACAGGAAATCATCTCATTGGGGTACTATTTCAAGAATGAGTTATCAAAATAGATTGACAATTCGAAAGATATTTCATTTTAATTTATTTTTACATATGTCAATCAAGTTGGAAATAGTCAGTCACATAATATGATCATGAGTGATAAGCCGCTATTCTTTATTCCACTCCCAAGATAATTGGTATTACAAAAGTTTTGAGCACCTTAGTGAAATCAGTTTAATTTCATGAGAACGCAATTTAATATATTCACTGATTTTGAATGCACCATAGAACTCGAATCTCCTTGTTTCATTGGGTCTGAGTTACTCCTTTTACAAATTCACAAATTAGGTTGTTAAATTTATTTTACATGTGGTGTTTTGACGTCAAGTCTTGTGTTTTAGCCTGCGAATATCTATATATAATGTTTTTTATATGCTTTTGTATGGACATATACAACCCCTCCCCCCACTTGTCGTTCTGGTGTACCATACACATGTCAATTTGCACAATTTCAATTCAGTTACTTAGGTTCTTTAATTCATTTTCTAGTGGAGTGTAATGCTCTAGAACTCTTTTGATCTAGTCATAGGAGGACTCATCTTTGTGCTAGTTTGCTCACCATAAGGTCTTTATTATGATTTTGTACTTGAGATTAGCGAATCCCAGAAGTCGTTTTTGGTAGCCTATTTATTTGTTAATTTATCAAACAGATTTTCAACATTTTAACAACGTTTATGAGTTATATTCAAATGTTGGATCAGGATGGAAATGGAGATGCTGCATCCTCAATAAGACAGTCATCCATACATATGAGTAACATGTAGTGCAACTCAATTTGAAATGGATGAGCTTGGTAATTATATTTAAATCCTTTTATGTACCTTGTATAAAGGCATTTACCAGGCATTGGTGGTGTTATTAGCTAGAAATCATAAAACTTACATGAGAATGTTAAAGACTGCACCCACAAGGGTAGCTGAGTGTGCTAAAAAATCCAGGAAAAATATAGAAAAACTTTTAAAAGGTAAGAGAAAAAGCCATCAAAAGCAAGCTTTATTATACCTAGACAAAGTGCTGAATTTGTTTTCGTTATGACTAAGTCAAAATCAACTTGTCAAGTACTTTCTTGTTCTGAGTCTCAGTTCTATGAATTGTTTAATTTAAATGGTTTGCTCAATACTGCACTGCCTATGATGATAATTAACATGTGTGTACCTTACTAGTTTTAGACTATTTAAGCATATGCTATTACTGATATATAAACTGAAGTGTGTTTCTTGCAGTGTATTCGTACTGAGGGTGTCAATCATAAGGAGTTGAAAATTAGAACTAATGCAAGGTTACATTCTGGCATTATTGGTTTTCTATGAATTACTTAGTAGATCTTGAACATTAATGTTAATCGTATTGGGAGAGGCTGTTCTTAATGATCTGGAGGTTGTCTTATGTAGAACTGCATTGCTGCAATTCTGGGAACTAATTGAAGGGTTTCAAAACTTAATTGATACTGAGACAATCGGAACAATTATAGAAGCTATTATTGAAAGGTATTTGTTTTTGCATTTGCACTTCTTGCATTGCTTTCAAATGCTAAATCACAAGCATTCTGTTATAGAGCAGGGAGATGTGACTTACAGTGTTATATATCACTATTTTTTCCATTGCTCAAATTCCCTTGTTTTTATGTTTGCTTATATTGTGTATCTGACAGATAAGGTAATTTCTACCTAGGGTAGATTGCAAAGTTGCAATAGGATGTTCAAATTGTTAATGCTATGATCCAGAATAACAGAGAAATAAAATATTCTTAACACAAAACATGCAAAAACAGATGACACAAAAAAAACACTAAGATTTATCTTGGGAAAACTCTCCAACTTGAGGGGAAAAACCCAGCCACACAAGAAATGATGCTTTATTGATAAAACAATAGAGATCTGTCTACAATGCTTCAAACTGAACCAGCAATCCATCTACTACACACAAAACCAGCAATATAATGTGTCTAACATGCAACCAATGCACAAGACAAAGAAATATATAGAAGACTTGACTCTTCATCTTCGAAACTGAAGACTCTTTACATTCCAAGCACAAGTCTCTTCATTTCAAATGGCTGTCTCTTCACATCTCCATGCAAGTCTTTTCAAGTTTTAAATGCAAGACCCTTCACATTTCTTGGACAAGTGATTCGCCTTCAGGAGAAAGATAACTCCCGACGCTATATAACATCAACACAAATGTCTTGTGACAAGCTCTCCTTTTTAAATCTAAAACTTATTTTTTTGTCACATGTTTCATTACCATTTTTTTCCTATATAGTGGGAGATGTGGTAGGCAATGAAATTTATCGCCCTAATTTTTGTTTTTACATTCTTGTGCTTTTTTTTCTTTTTAATATTTGCTTAATTTTTGTTTCTGATTATTAAGTTATTTGTTAAATACTTAAATACCATATATTGTTAAATTACAACGAGATATCCAAAGTATCTCTGAACAAGGTTTCTATTGTAAAGTCAATACCACATAATATCTTGTATGTTTGAGATTTCAAATGGTTTTACAAAGTTATTTAATCTGCACAAAATTCTTGAAATAGGTTGAAATATAAAAACTTGTATATACATTTAGTTTCTGTCCTTATTGTTATATAACTAGAGGCAACTTTTGTTACCTGATGAAATCATGGTATTCCAACTTGCGATGGTCTCAACTAAGGGAAGCACTGTTTGTATTCATCACATTAACTTTATAATCAAGTTGTGGTATTGATTATATTTACTAAGGGAACAAAATATTCTTCACAATCAGTTCTTTTTTGAGCAAAACCTTTGGAATATTGTAATGTCCCCATTTTCATGGGCATCAAAGTTTGAGGGGTTAGCCTATTATTCTATCCCTCGTAGGCTAATGAGATTGGTTAGAGGGTCCTTTGAGGGATGCATTTTCTTCAGTGGTCAGGGTTTTGCAGGTTTGGCTTTTGTTCGAGGTCTCCAGGGGTCCATATGCAGTAATTGCTATTTATAGTAAGTTTTGAGGGGGTTAGTGAGGGACCCTTGCTATTTTTAGAAATGGGGTATGATCGTATGCAGCTTGATCATGTCAACTTCCCGTTTAGATGACGTGCAGAGATGATGAGTAATAATGGAAATGTTAATATTTATTTGGTTAAAATAAATATTGATAGTTTTGAGCTTATATTGTAAAGTTATAATATAATTTTATATTATAACTTAATACACTTAAATGAAGGGTCAATTTATCATAGATGGGGTCAAGTGAACAATTAATTTTAAAAGAATTATTTGTGCACCAACTATAGAGTTTTAAGTGAAAAGAATTAAAAAGTGGGAATTTATCTTTTATCCCACATTGGCCAGGAAAGTATTTGAGCTCCCACAAAAAAAGAGTACAACAGACTTAAGAGCTCATTCTGATTATGTTTTATGATTATTATTGAACTGTGGTTGATTTTTGCTCTTGCTTGGAGAACGAGGGTTTCTACTTGTAGTTGCCATTGGAGAACGTAGTTTTCTTTTGTGCTTCCAGCTGAACTAGTGAGATACCTAGCGAATTTGGATTACTGAGAGAGTCTTATTCAAATATTCTTATTGTGCTTAAAACAGTGGGTTTACTATCAGTTTGTGTAGAGAAATCAAAGGCTTGCAATTGCAGATTGACAAGGAGAGAATTCTGAGATTGGAAGGAGTTTATAGTGATTTGGGGTACGAAATTATATGCAGATTTCTCCAGGTGTTGAGCGCAGCCCATATTTCAGATTTAGTAGCCAGCATACCTTGCGTAATCCCTCACAAAGGGCTTTTGTTTCATTAGGCAAGCCACGTGACAGCAGGGAGAGTTTTGTTAGTGTTGCTAGGGCATGTGTGGAGGGAAAATTCAGAATTCTCAAAGGGTTTCTATCTGCTCATACAAGGGAATCTACAAGTTGAACTTTGCTGGGAATACTAGTCCTCAAGCTTATTCTAGGTTCCTATTTGCTGTAGTTAATTTCCAGAATTTCTGAATAATGTTATTTCATGCTTTGTAATTGCATTAATGAATAGTTTCATGGTGGATTAATAAAGAAAATGTGTTAGAGATTAATGGCAAAGCAACTAGTTCATTTCATGCAGTGTTATATGTTAACTGATTGCAAAACCATTCAATTAAAAACAAAACCCACATACACACTTAAGAAAAATCAGAATTAAGACATTGCATATCAATTGTTTGACAAAATGCCAAAGTGTCAAAATTGAGCTTCTAGAGTTAGAACAAGGGTTCTTACATTGGTATCAGAGTGGTTTCTTGCCATCCTGTTGGGGTGGAAATCATTGAGCGGACATTTGTTTTGAGTGACTGGCACTCTTGCAGTTGTCATAGTTATGGAAAAATCCAGGAGATTAACTAAACAGGGATACTAGTGGAACAACTTAATGAAAAACTTGGAGAAAATTATACAAAATAAAAAAAGGATAGATTAATTGCTTTCACACCCGAGAACCATGGACAGAGTAGCACAATATATGACTTCCATTTTTAAGGGGTCTACTTCACAAAGCAAAAAGAAAGAGAACCATGAGGTCTCTACTGGTGAGACATATAGAAATCTTTACAATGAAATTTGAGTAGCTAGTGACCAGCATGCAGCTAATCCCATGGAAATTAAAAATCAGATTTACATTAGGGAAGATGTCGGGCACAAGACACTTCATGATGACTTCAAGATTGAGGAGAATGGTTGTACTCTCAACGTTCCAGAATTTGTTATCAGTCATGATAACGATTCTGATTTTTATGACAGCAATCCTTTGTTTGAGCCTATTGATGGTGTTGATGTCAGATCAAGTGCAGAAGATGTTGTTGGTGCCACCTTGAGTTTTGACTCGCATGATGAGAGTGTTAATTTTGCAGATTGCATGGAAAATGCGAGTTCTAGTAATTTTGTTTTCTATGACAGCAGCGAGATGTGTTTACATCAACATGAGATAGCAGAGGGTTTATGGGTGGATGATGTTGGTACTCATGATTTGGGTACTACTGATGATATTTATGAGGACGACTCATGCTGCAGTGAGTCTGATGTCTCGTATCAGACCTTATGAAATGAATCAGAGAATTCAGTGGTTGGTGATAGGTCCCAGGATCGTGACTTGCAGGGATTTGCAGTTACATGGGAAGTGGCAGCGTGTGAGGAGATTGATATAGCAACAGTTTCCACTTTATCAGATGAGTCACTTGGTGAGGTGTCTAGTAGCATTGCCTTGATTGTTGATGTGTGCGTTGATGATAGCACACATGATGATTTTGATCATGAGGTGAGCATTGTGGATACAACTTCCTATCACAATGCAGATTGTGGGTCAAAGAGCTTACATGGAGGTCAGAGTATTTAGAGACATCATGTGACCGAGTAGTTGAAAGTGAGTGATAGTCAGATTGCTACAACCTTAGAGCATTATGACGTTGCCCGTCAGATGTTAGCTGTATTTTGTTAGGGTGCTCCTATGTCAGATAAACACAGTGATAGTGGTCTTTCCCTGATAGAGATCCATTCATTACGAGAGCCTATCAGAATAATGAAACATAATTACTTGCAGTTATTAGCTGACAGAGACTACCTTCTTGAGTGGGGTTGCACGTGTTATGATGCACTGAAGGGGAAGGAAAAGGAGGTTGATGAGCTCACTCATGAGCTTGAAGCACTACAGAGGTATGGGAGCGCACCAAGCTGGCTCTTCAGGTGTCGCAGTCATGGTTGGATGAGGTTACCGCGGAGTTGAGCTGAGTGCATTCTTCACAGATTCATTTTAGTTTTCTACAGAGGTTGTTGGTGATGAGTTGACACCCACGGGTTGTAGTGGGGATGTGGCTACATCCATCACATATTTAGGTGTTGTGGGCACAGTTGGGATGAGTACCTTGGTAGAGAGTTGTCGAGAGCCTTTGGTTGTGTCAGGCTCTCCAGTAGTCAGCACATTGACAGATGATGCAGGGCAGGTCATTAAGAGTTCTTGTGATGTAGAGGTGGATTCAATAGTGAGTTGTGTGACTGTTCATGACACTACTCCATCTTCTTCACGAGATATATGCAGAGTATCATCTGGTTGGGAGATTGACTCTCATGTTCGGTTGTTTCCTTCCTCTCGAAACAATCCTGTTATTTCATCCCATACAGTTGATTCCGTTCGACAGATTGTTGGGCCACAAAGATGGAGGGATAAGTTGAGGGTCTCTGGAGAGAAGGTTGTTCAACCTTATCTCACTTCGACTGCACACATAAATATGTTGAGTACCTTCTTTAGAGAGCAGGGTTTGAGGAGAGACAATATGGGGTCGAGGTTGGTACTCATATTCACGATTTGAAGTTCATCCAGAGTGCTTTGGAGGCATTCAAATTAGAATACCTTCACTTGTTTCATGACCGAGAGTACACTATTGGGAATGCAGAGAGATTTGGCAGGGCATCTATCCAATTAGCAATTCAGGGCCAGAGTTTGGAGCCATCTTCTGATTCTAGTTGTTAGTGATGAACCTTCGACAAAGATTGGAGCCATCTTCTGATTCTAGTTGTTAGTGATGAGCCTTCGACAAAGATTGGAGCCTTTTACTGTAACTATACAGTGAGGAGTGCACATCATTTTTCCTTTGATCCACAGGTAGAAGACTTGATTATGCGTCGGTGTGGATTAGCTCCGGAATCATACCATCCTTTATGGGATAGGTATATGCCAGCTTCAGTTGATGGAGTTAGTAGCTGCAAGTTGCCTAGAGATTACTTGCAAAGTCAATACATCCATGTTAGTTTAGCGGAGGATGGATATCGTGGTTGTGATACAGACACCCTTGGTAGTTCTTATCTTTGTAGTACAGTTGGATTTCATACCCATGGGGGACTGTTAGAGTATCGGGGGAGATTTGGTGTAGCAGGTGATTCCGGATATCCCTACTTCCTTACAGTGGATGAATATGTGTTTCATTTATGCTGGGATCCAAGTGGTGACAAGGTTAGGACTGCAAGTTGTATGGGTCCCATAGGTTTGCTTCACCACTTCTGGTATGGTGAAGTTGCGATCAGTGTTGAGCTGCAAAAGTCTAGGAGTATTCTTCTTGGCATACTTCTATTCTGGATTTGGAATCCAAGTATTTTTGGTTGGACACTCTTCAGCGTGTTTTTGGATCCTACGTGTGCATTGGGATTTCAGTCTGGGTTCACTGGCGAGTATTGCAGTGTGTACATGGTCTGGGTTATTGACAGTGTTACTTATAATCTGCATGTGCAGGCTCTTTTTCATATGAACGACTTTAGTGCGCAGAGTTAGGACAGATGGATTGTTGATCACCTCTGTGCAGTTGTGGTTATACTGGTGTTCAGTTGTGTCTCTGTGTGGGACAGTTCTCAGTCTTCCTTTGTTTTTTTTGTTCAATGGAGTTTCTCTGCAGTGGAGATTGCTTGGGGACAAGAAATTTCAGGGGAGCGGACGGTAATGTCCCCATTTTCATGAGCATCAAAGTTTGAGGGATTAGCCTATTATTTTGTCCCTCGTAGGCTAATGAGGTTGATTAGAGGGTCCTTTGAGGGATGCATCTTCTTTAGTGGTTAGGGTTTTGCAGGTTTGGCTTTCATTCGAGGTCTCCAAGACTCTGTATGCAGTAATTGCTATTTAAAGTAAGTTTTGAGGGGGTTAGTGAGGGACCCCTGCTATTTTTAGAAATGGGGTATGGTCGTATGTGGCTTGATCATGTCAACTTCCCGTTTAGACAACGTGCAAAGATGATGAGTAATAATGGCAATATTAATATTCATTTGGTTAAAATAAATATTAATAGTTTTGAGCTTATATTGTAAAGTTAAAATATAATTTTATATTATAACTTAAGTCACTTAAGTGAAGGGTCAATTTATCATAGATGAGGCCAAGTGAACAATTAATTTTAAAAGAACTATTTTTGCACCAACTATAGAGTTAAGTGAAAAGAATTAAAAAGTGGAAATTTATCTTTTATCCCACATTGGCCAGAAAAGTGTTTGAGCTCCCACAAGAAAAGAATAAAAGAGACTAAAGAGCTCATTCTGATTATGTTTTATGATTATTATTGAATTTTGGTTGATTTTCGCTCTTGCTTGGAGAACGAGGGTTTCTACTTGTAGCAGCCATTCGAGAATGTAGTTTTCTTTTGTGCTTCCATTGAACCAGTGAGATACCTAGCGAATTTGGATTACTGAGAGTCTTATTCAGAGATTCTTATTGTGCTTAAAACAATGGGTTTACTAACAGTTTGTCGAGAGAAATCAAAGGCTTGCAATTGCAGATTGATAAGGAGAGAATTCTGAGATTGGGAGTTTGTAGTGATTTGGGGTACGAAATTATATGCAGATTTTTCAGGGTGTTGAGCGTGGCCCATATTTCAGATTTAGTAGCCAGCATACCATGTGTAATCCCTCACAAAGGGCTGTTGTCTCATCAGGCAAGCCACGTGACAGCAGGGAGAGTTTTGTTAGTGCTGCTAGGGCATGTGTGGAGGGAAAATTCAGAATTCTCAAAGGGTTTGTATCTGCTCAACTACAAGGGAATCTACAAGTTGAAC
>MU226176.1:5217513-5230792 GCA_018584345.1 Thuja plicata | reverse complement strand
CCCTGTAATCTATGCACATCCTAAGAGTACCATCCTTCTTCACCAAAACCACAGAAGAAGCAAAAGGAGACTTACTTGGTCTAATGTGCCCCATAGCAAGTAGTTCCTTGATGGTTTTCTCAATCTCTTTCGATGCTTGTAGGGTGTGATCATGATGGGTTTAGCACCCTCCTCTAACTCAATAATATGCTCAATACCTCTATCTGGAGGTCTACCTAGTGGTATGTCACTGAAAACCTTGTAGTGCTTGATTCTCAGTTCCTGTATGTCTGGATGGTATTTGGATGCTTGTTGCCCCTGTGATGGCATCAATGTGCAATGGGCTGCCCACTCAACCTGGTTGTGACACAACAAGCTCTCCATGCGCCTGCAAGGCATCATCCTAAACTCACTGTCTCAGATGGCTGTAAGAATGTGAGTTTTTCAATCAATCTGAGATTTCATCACCGTTTCTCTCAAATTGAGAGTGAACTCTCCAATATCATGTAGCCAGGTCATGCCAAGAACTAAATCCGTGTCACCAATGTTAACCACATAGAAGTCAGCCTTAAATTCAAAGTTATTAATTTTCAATGGCAAACCTATAATCTTTCTATCACATCTGAGAACATAGCCATCCGCTACCTTCACTCTCAAGCCCTCAAACTGCTCAGTTTGGATCCCACATCTCTCAACCAACCTGGAATCAATGAAATTGTTTGTGGCACCTGTATCTAGCAATGTGATAACTCGCTGTCCAGCCAACACTCCTCTCATCCGAAACGATCCCTCCTAAACACTAGTGAGACGGGCCTCCTTAAGCCTACCTTCAACCTTCTCTTCATCGGTAGACATTTGCTTGAGCTTTTCATCATCTAAACTTTCCTTTTCCTCACTGGATTCCTCATTTTTAGTTTGCTGGTCCGAGTTTTTAGAATCGGAATCCTCATAGTAAGCCCACATAACCCTGTTTGCTTTCCCCTTTGGTCTCAAAGGACAGTCGCGGTTCAAGTCATAGGGTCCTTTGCAATAAAAACAAAGTTTTTTCTTCCTTAAATCATTCAATGTCTCTCTATACAAGGGGGCGAATGATTTATTCCTCTCTGCTAGATGATGCACCCTTTGACTGAAATTTATTTACTGGGACTGCTTGCTCCGTACTTCTAGCCTTCTTAATTGCTTCTTGCAAATTAGATGGATCAAAGGCTTTTACCCAACCCTTTAGTGGTTCAGATAATCCCTCAGTGAATAAAACAACCAATCTCCTATCTGAGATATCTGGCACCATGACAGATAGCCTCTGAAAGTCACTAATGAAATACTCCAATCCGCCTGTCTGTCTCAATTGTGCCAACTCCCTGAAGTAAACTTTTGGATCCTTCTTATCAAACCTCTCTACCATGTCCACGAAATGCTGACATGAAGTCACTAGGTATGCTGAAGGGTAACCATCCCGTGGTACCACCAATTATGTGCAGTTCCCTCTAAATGTAGTGTGGCATATTTTATTGCCCCCACTTCTGTCATACGTCTCAGTGCCAAGAAAGTATCAAGCTTGTGAATCCAAGCCTGTGCTGTCATCCTGCTACTACCATCAAAAGTAGTCAAAGAAAGCTTGCCTGTAGCACGCTTTAATTCATTGTTTTGGCCACGAGGTCTCCTATCATGTCTTGTTGCCCTGTAATGCTCTCTCCTCTGATTGACAAATCGCTCAAAGGTGAGACACTCCCTGACCTATGGAGCTAGCATCTCCCACTCATCATTTGCAGCCATGAGAACATCTGCGAACATCAAATCACCTGCTTCTTCTTCAAGCTCTAGTGTCGGCTCCTCCCTCACAAAAGTAGGACGTGTAGGCCTATCAGCCTTCCTAGAGTGTGTCCTAGGTCCTCGAGGAGAACCAATCGCACTCCTCTTATCCTCATGATCCCTATTTTGCCTGTCTGGTGGATTCATCCGCTTCATCATTGTAGTCAGTGCCTGTAAGGCCTGGGCCAACCGCTGCTGCCCTGTTGCCATAGTTCTAAAAAACTCTCTCGTTTCCTGATCATCATCCACCCTATCAACCCTGGGCGGGCTACCCTCACGCCTGTCACCCATGGTGACCGGTTGTGGTTCTAAAACCTGCTCGCCTTCAAGTAAGGCTCTCCTGTATGTATAATACCTGTGTGGACCAACCTCCTCTGGCTGCATGTAATAACTAAACCCTCAGGATGGCAGGATTTAGCTCTAATACCACTGTAAGAACACTTCACAAGCTCTAACTGCTGAATTGTTTTTCCTTTGAATGTTTTATGATTTGTTTGTGTTTTTGCAAGGGTTTTGAATGAAAAAGCAAATAGATACAAATCTGAAATAAAATACTGAAAAGATAATCTAGCTACTGCTGCAAATTTATCATTCTTCAATATGCAACGCCAAGTACAAGAAGATTGTTCCGGAATCCAAATATAAACAACAATGAGTTTTACAAGCATAAAAACTTGAATATTTTTTCAGAAGAAATCGCACTAAACCAGCCAATGTGTTTTTAGCATGAATGGCGTCTTTTTTTTGTATTCCCAGCCATGCCTGCATGTCTCTGTAATGATGTAACTAACCAGCACTTGTATTCTGATCCCGATGTAGCTTATGAGCTTGTGCTGCAACTGTTGAAACCCTATGCTCAAGCGCAAATAGAATTTCTAAATGAGACTCCCTCTGATTATCAAATTGACCAGGTATTCACTGGCTCAAATGACGAACACACAGAAGAAACTATGTTCTCTAATGGCTGAAACTATCAAACCCGTCTCAGAGCTCAAGAGGAAACAAATTTTAATTCTTCAAAAAGAAAATGGATGCCTTCTCAACTCATGCCAAGGCCTTTTATTTCCTCCAAATCCAAAATCGCACAAAAAAAGAAAACTTGCGATTTTCTCCATATAATTCACTTTTAATGTAATAAACATTAAAAATGACATTTAATTAATTAATTTGGACTTAGAAAACACACCCATAAATTAATATATAAACTTGGCCCCCTTTTATGAAGCCTAAACCCATCACATAAGTGATTTAATATAAAGTTATATTATAACTTAATATTAAATCGTTATTTCTTCATTAAACACTTAGCCACTGAAAATGCAATAACTCCCTTGATATTGTGAATCTGGCTAAACCGTCTGAAACCGGAGTTGGTGAAATAATTCTCCACGTGACCAAAATGCATTTCCAAAAATAGTCGGGGTCCATCTCTATGGCTCAAAAACAAACCCAAATATAAAAACCTTTGCTAAAAATAGCAAAATCCTTATTACTGGGCCAAAAAGAAACTCTTAAGCCAATTGAAAACACTAAGCTCTGCCAATACTGAACCGTTAGAAAGCCATACCTTCACTATGCCTGAAAAGACCCCCTATCCATGCGTACTAGCCTACGAGGGTCCACTGATAGGCTAATCACTGACTAGCATGATGTCGCTAGCTAGAAGGGGACATCACAAATCCCAACTTGTTTTCTTCCATTAAGACGTTGATACTTTAAGGAAGTAAATAACTACGTGAAAAGACAGACATCAATGAGTTAGACACTTCCATTACTTCTGCATAGTTGAACAAACTTTGGAGGAGAGTGATTTTTATTAATGAAGTAAAAACATTTCTCAGTCTATTGGAAAGAAAGGCATTTTTTAAAACATTAATTACATTTAAATATTTGAATTTGTTTCTTTAAACAATATTGTCATATCAAATTATAATGTATTTTATTTTAGATGTGAGTCACTTTTTCCATTTTTGGGGAAATGTATTATTTATAGGTTTTCTGAGCATAGTTTTGGGTTGAATTTAATTACATTTTTTTAATGTCCCCGTTTTTATCCCATATTATTCTATGAGCATTGGTCAATTTTTGAGATTTTCCGTAGGATTCTAGCGGAGTTGGGAAAGTTCTAATATTTTTGGAAGGCTCAGTTTCAAGTTTTGTTGGTGTCCTCATTGGAGTTTGGAGTTAAATTGGCTTTCAAGATAGTTGTGACGTTCTTTTAAGCATTTTGGGCCTTCTGGGTTATTCTCAATAGTTCTTGGAGAATACTATTATTTTTGGTAAGTAGGTGTTGTGGCAGCAGACATCATTCTTTAGCGTCATTTCTTTTTTGGTGTGTTCAGTTTCAATTTTCGATGCCTTGATGGTGCTTCTTGCAAAGTGGTTTGGATTATTTAAATTATTACTCTGAAGTTATGAAATGAATGTTATATTATATACTTTAATGTTTTAATTTTAATCAAGTGACATTATGTACCTTAAAAGTGGATGCCTAGGAGAGATGGAAGGCCTTTGCACATGAAATGTTATTGATGTTTCAAAGAGGTATTTTCAAGTGGAAAGGTGCTTTTTTTAAAAAAAAAAGGCAACAAAAATGCAAAAAATGTTGTTTCTGAATTTTTCAAGCAAGGGAAACCTATACTTGATAGTGATCTTATTGATAGCCCGAGAATCTGTACACATCCTCCATTCTCCATTTTTCTTTGGTGCTAGTACTGGCCGTACAACACATGCGCTCAAACTCTCTCGAATCAACCCCTTTTGTAACAACTCTTGCACTTGTCTGATCAACTCTTTGCCCTTTGCTGGAGTCATTCTATGGGCTGCCTTATTCAACAAACTGGCTCCAAGAATCAAGTCCATTTGATAACTAATATTTCTTATTGGTGGTAATCCATCAGGTACATTATCAGATACAATATCTTGAAACTCATCCAACAAATTTCCAACTTCCATAGGTACATCTTCTACTTCCTCTTTATCAACTTTTGGAATTAAAGCAAAACACATTTTCTCATGCTTCATGCCTTCTAGAAACTTTCTTCCATCAACTAAACATATTCTTGCGTTACTACATACCTTTTCCTTTGTTTCCATCAATAGCTTCAGCTTGTGTTGGACTCCATCCTTTGTCAAAGAAAATGTATTTGCATACCCATCGTGTACTACATGACAATCAAATTGCCATGGTCTCCCTAACAACAGATGGCAAACATCCGCAGTCATAATATCACACAATACCTCATCTTGATAGTATGCAATTTTGAACTTTACGAGACATTGCTCATTGACCAAAGCCTTGTGGTCCTTCTGCAACCAAGCAATTTGGCAGGGATTCAAATGCTTCCTTCTCTCTAACTTCAATTTATTACTTGTTTCCTCAAAACAAGGCTATGAGTACTACTACCATGTATTATGACATTGCATACCTTACCATTACACTTCTTGTGCAAAACAAATTCTTCCTTTGTTCGGGTTCGTTCTCATCATTTAGCAAGGCTCTTCTAGTAACAAGGACCTCTCCTCTTTCAGCATATTCAGAATGTGAAGACTCAGCATCCTCATCTACATGTGCAACTCGTGCATGGCCCCCTGGTCTCCTATTTTTCATCCCTTGATGTTGGCAACACTCATAAGCTCGATGTCCTCTGCATTGGAAACATGTTCCACAGAAACCTCCTCTTCCCGGTCCTCTTCCTCTTCCTCTTTGATCTCCATTATTTTGATCGTGACGATGATAGGAATTATTTCCCCTTTGATTCTGACTGCTACTAGAGTCATCATTCTTCTTCTGGTCTTCATTTCGGCCTCCATAAGACTACGCCCACTTGGCTTTCCACCACGACCTATTCCATTTTTCTTGCTCTCAAACTTCTTGTTCAGTTTTTCTTCTACCTTCAAAGCAAATTGATATGCATCTTCAATGGTAGACATTCTTACCATTTATCAACTCTTCTTCAATACTTTGCCTCAACTCATTTATGTAACGGGCAACCTTCTCCTTGTTGGCTTCAGAATGACCCGTTTTGATAAGGACTTGATAGAACTCTTATGTATACTCCTGCATAGATTTTCCTGCTTTCTTCAAACCTTGCATTTTCTTCAACAAATCAAGTTCATAGTCAACAGGAATAAACTGTCTCTTCAATTTGTCCACCATCTGATCCCATCTTGTTATCTTCTCCTTCCCTCGTCTATTTCTCTCCAACTGAACCTCCTTTCACCAAATTTTAGCATGACCTTTCAGCTTGGCCTTTGCAAATCTGATCCTCTCAGGGTCTTCTACTTCTTCATACTAAAAATACTCTTCCAAATCATTGATCCAATCGATCAACACTTCTGGATTAAGATTTCTAGAAAATGTGGAAACTTCAATTTTCGATCTCTTTCCAATCTTGGAAATGGTGCTTAAAAACCTAGCCTTGTCGGGATCTCTGGTCGTTTCTTGTTCCTCTTCAAGCTTTCTTTCTTCATCAGATTCGTCGTCACTTTCGTCTCTTGCCCTAATATCAGCTCCGCTTGTTGTGCTTGCACTTGTCTTTGGAGGGCTCTAAAACCCTCTTCTGTCACACCCGCAACTCTTCCACCACAGTTCCTTCGTGGAGGCATGGGCCACAAGGGCATTTTCATCACAACAATATGCAAGACAAAGCCATAATCTACGCTTCTGGAACTGATCCCTAAAACCCCCCTTCATCCCTATATAAGTAGCCAATTAACCACCTTAGAATATTCTAGAAAAAGTTTCCCATTTTGGTGCCCAGCGGTTCAATTTCCCTACTTATGTGATTGTTCTCTCTTCCTTTTGTGTTGAAACTAGAGTCTTGATGACAACTTCCGGAAGCCATAACTTGTGAACCGTTGACCTGATTGCCTATTATAACCCCATTTTGGAAACCTCTCGAAGTGCTCTACAACATGGACCATGAAGCGCCATCCCGGACAATTTTTGACCCCTTAAGAGTCTCCAAGGCCCTCAAAATGTAATGTACCCTTTTTTAGCAGGTCCAGTGCCAGATCATTATTGCGACTTTCATAGTCTGTTGAGGTGATTAGAAGGTCATTTGGTGTGAACTTGCTATTTATAGTAAGTCACAGTATGGGTTTGATAGGACATCGAAGCAGTGTTGATAGTGTCAGATATGGTGTATGTGGCAGAATATCCGGATTGATGGACTTACTATTTATAGTAAGTCACCAGTTGGCCAGTTATTTATTTTGGATGACACTGAGGCACACAGGTTCAGTTGATGCTCCTGGTTCTTGATGATTGGAGCTATTTGCGTATGATTATTTAATTAAGTTTACTTCATTAAATAATCATTATTTGCCTAAGTCAATGATTAATTATATGAGCTCATTAAAAGGTTATATTATATTAATTCAAAATGGAGTTATGACCTTATAATATAAAGTATGCTTTTAAGTGAAAGGTGTGTTGAAGAAGCCTTTTTAGTGAAAAGTGTCTTCATGAAGCTTTTAGCTTTGGAGTTATTTATTATTAATTCAAAGTTATTAAATGAAGGCTTCTAATTGAAAAGTGTATTGATGAAGGCTCTTTAGTGAAAAGTGTGTTCAAGAAGCTACTTCATAAGGAGTTAAAAGTAAAGAATGTTTTATCCCACATTGCTAAAAGTACAAGAATTCACCAACTAAAACCTATATAAGCAAGGCCATCCTTTCTTTTGAGACATGTTATGAGAATATTTTATGAAGTCATGCTCTCTTGTTGCTGAAAGTCACTGACTGATTTCTAAGGGTAAAAACCTTAGGAAGCTGAAGGTTGAGCAATCTGAATTGGTGGAAGACCCAACGATATTGTGCATTGTGAAATGGCTTCATCCAGGAGTCATTATTGAGCTAGAATGGATGGAGTTTGATAGATGGTTGGTTCAGTTTTAGAGTTGAATGGTAGCAGGTTATAGTAATAAATGCCCAGCTTGTAGATGTGATTCAAGGAGCAGAATTGAGCACTAATAATAACAGCAGTATGCCAGCTGTGGTTCATTCTTGTAGTTGTGTCTCACATGAGTCCCATGGAAGCTGTGTTTGATAACTAGGAGGTATCGTTTTGGCATTTGGGGTTTACATTGCATTCAGTTGGAGCATTGATTGATATCAACACATTGTATGGAGACAACTTGATGGAGCCTGATATATATAATTGCTGCATTGTCATTCTAGGTTCCTATTTGTTGTAGTTAATTTCCAGAATTTTGAATTATGTTATTCCATGCTTTGTAATTGACTTAATGAATAGTTTCATGGTGGATTAATGAAGAAAAAGTGTTAGAGATTAATGACAAAGTAACTAGTTCATTTCATATGTTAAGTAATTGCAAAACGATTTGTTTACAAACAAACATTTGCATATACATCCAAAAATCAGAATCCAAACATTGCATGACAAATATTTGACAAAATGTCAAACAACCAAAATTGAGTTTTCATGAGTTCGAAGACACAAACCAGATTTGAGACAATATCTTAGTTGGGGATATTACACAAAACTGAGTTATAAATTTTTGTACCACCCTGCCAAAATAAAAAATTTCAATATCTTCAAAATCAGACTTGATCTCGCCATGAAACTTTACTGGCAGGCTTATATATCCAACATGAACCTCCAGGGAAGTACTTGGGATAACCCATGCTTAGACGAAAAGCTTACTAAATATAGTAAACTTGCCTAAAATAGTAACCCTGCCCAAAGATAGCCCTTATTGAAAAACTAGACAATATTTTTTGGTTATGCAAGATTGTTCTTACACCCTGGATGCTCCTGCCTCATGATCTCTTTGTTTAATCTTTGAGAACCGAGGAGGAAAATCTTTTGTATTCTTACTTGTTCTTCTATTTTTTTTTTCATTGAAGCTATCAACATATGTAGGTGTTTGGAATTGAAATGGCTAAAAGCCATCTAAGGAAACAAAATGCCTTTGTCTAAAACAAGGGAATTGGTTAGAAAGAATAATTTCTAGGCAAAGGAGTATTCTGCAGAAACATCACAACAATGGGGAAAACCTACAGATTTCTTAATTGAGCAAATCCTCATCAGTGAATGCTAGCAGCCTGTCCTGACTGCTTGCTAGATGTTTGGAAACTGTCCAACAATGAGAAATAGAAAGCCTTTATTTACTGTCATCTCTTAGAGAAAGTTTTCCTCTATGAGATTCATTGGCCATCAGTGGTCTGTCTCATATATTGAAGTAATGGTCCACAGAAAAATCAATAGGAAGAATGTGATGGGTCTAAAAAGTTGTCACAACTACCTTCATGTGTCTTTGTCCAGGTTCAATATATGAATTTCTGAGAATCTGACGCCATACGAATGCCCCAAGCCAGAAAATTTAAGATATGCAAACCCCTCTCCCAGCTAGCAACATAAGGAAATTTCAATGCTGCCTGAAGTCATCAGCAAGTACTAAATGCTCAAGACAAACAATTCTATTTAAAAGAATGATCTTTTAGTTGCAATTAGATCTAGATAAGTAACTATGATTTTAATTTTAGAGAGGGCATTTGCAAAGATTATTTTATAATTATTATTTTATAGCTGAATCTTAAAATTTGTGAATTGTAAGTGAAAAAGACTAAGACTTGGCTTCTTGTTTGAAGACAATTGGAGATTCAGCAACGCAAAGGCATGGGATTGGGAAGATGGCCCTTGCAACATTTCTTCAGGAAATTTCTCTTGCATCTGATCAAGAGAACATGTTGGTACAAAACAAAATCTTCTCAAAACATTATTGGTTCTTCCAATTCCTCTTTTTTTTCCTTTTTCTGTTAAAGCTAGGTTGCACATGCTTTAGTGTACTTTATGATAGACTATTATGGTGTATTTTTAAATAAATCTGACTATGTTAGATAGGAGATGTAGGTACCAAGTATCATCCTTACTATTCTGGGTGTTTGGTGTCATTTAATGGTTGGTGCAAAGACTAAGTTTTGATCATATTTTTGTCAAAGCAAAGTAATGGTTACTTCTGTTTTTCCAATGTTCATTCATCTTCCTGTGCACCAATTATAGAGTTTTTGGTTAGAATATTCATTAGGGGGTTGGTAAGGTTTGTATTGAATGTCACGTCTACCATTGTTATATATGCAGTCATCGTGGAGAGAGAGAGAGAGAGAGAGGGGGGGGGGGGGGGGGGGGGGGNGTGTGTTGGAATATTGTCATCGATGTCAAAGTTCAGAAGGGCAGAGTTCGAAGGGCAACAAAGCAGAATTGAATGGACAAATTTGTGGCACCTTTTATAGAGTTTTATTTGCAAGAGAAATTGAATTTTTGGTTACATGGTTCAACTCATTTTTAGCATCTAAGAGGAGAAAATATTAAACAATATGCAAAAACTAAATAGAAAATCTCCTTTAGTGTGGCCCTTGTTTAAGGGAAATTAAATTTATTTTTTAAATTTATCAATACATTCTCAAGAGGGAAGACCTCATAGTATCCAGCGCTCCCTTGGGAGAAGGAATAAAAGTAAGAAATATTATATCTGCCCTGGCCTACCTCTTAGGGTGAAGTACCCATCTTTGGGCAAGGAATTTTATAATTTAAATTTATTAAATCTTTTATTATGCTGACCAACCTGTTTTGATGAGTCGTAATTTTTGTGAAGAGTTGCCTCTTGGAAGGTATAAAGAGAAGTTTTTGAGGCTCATTTCCATCATCAATTTATTGAATATCATTCTAATTTTTAAAGCAGATATAAGAAGGATAGTGGAAGACTTTGTGAGCAGAAATCAGACACATCTGTGGAGCAGACCTAAGACAGAATTTTTGTGAAGATATATTTCAGATTTAAGAGAAATCGCTGAAGATCATTGCTCATTTGAGTAGAGGTATATTGCAGCCTTGGAATCAAAGTTGTAAGGCAGATTTTTTGTTGAAGTTATTTGTGGTTTTTGAAGGTATTTAGAGCGGATCCAAATACATCATTATTACATTGCATTTGGAATTTTCGGCTAATTTTAAGAATACTATGAAAGACATGGGATAAAAAGACAATATTCAACTAGAAACATCTGCAGCAAAATGAAGTAGTTAAGAGAAAGAATAAAACAATTCAAGGTATGGCAAGAGCTATGCTCAATGAATCCAAGATAGCTGATACTTCTTGGAAAGAAGTGGTTCATGCAACGGTATACATTTCAAATTGAGCACAAATCAGGGTGGATGAAAGAAAAACTCCATATGAACATTGGAAGGGAAGGCTTGCATGAATAAAGTATTTCAAAAAAAATTGTAAGCAAATGCTATATTAGAAGAGGCAAAGAAGATTTAGGAAAATTCAATTCCAGAAGCAATGAAGGTATTTTCCTTGGATAGTCCACGAGGAAAGCTTACAAATGCTATAACAAAAGATTGCACAAAGTTATTGAAAGTGCAAATATGAGAGTTGACGAGGAAAGGCATCAAAAGGAGATAGTACAAGAAATTGATTATCAGAAGGAAGAAAATAGTAACGAAGAAGAAATAGAGGGAGATGCTGAAATTGGAGAAATTACGTAAAGGAATCCAAAGACTCCATTGAAGGTACCACCCAAGACAACAACCAGATTTGTTCAAAAGAAACATCATAAATATTTGATTAATGGAACTTGGAGCTTGTCCCAAGACCTAAGGACAAGAAAATCATTGGAACCAAGTGGGTTTTTCGAGACAAGCTACATGGAGATGAGGAAATCACAAGGACCAAGGAAAGACTTGTGTGCAAAGGCTATGTACAAGTCGAAGAAATAGACTTTGAAGAGACATTTGCCACAGTTGCACGATTAGAGGCTAGTATTGCAAGCTTCAAGAATTTTGAAGTTTATCAGATGGATGTCAAATCAACTTTTCTAAATGGAAATCTTGAAGAAGGGGTGTATATTGACCAACAGATCATGCAAATCTGTGTTTGCTTTCCAATGTTGAACTAGAGAACTTTTTAGAAGCAAGTGAAGAGAAGCACTAGATCAAGCACATGGAGGAGGAATTGGATAAAATAGAGAAGAATGAAATTTGGAGCTTGTCCCAAGACCCAAGGACATGAAAATAATTGGATCCAAGTGGATTTTTCGAGACAAGCTAAATGAAGATAAGGAAGTCACAAGGAACAATGAGAGACTTGTGTGCTAACACTATGCACAAGTCAAAGAAATAGACTTTGAAGAGATATTTGTGCCAAATGGAAAATTAGAGGCTATCAAAATGTTCTTAACTCTTGCAAGCTTTAAGAATTTCAAAGTTTATCAGATGGACGTGAAATCAACTTTTCTAAATGGAAATTTGGAAGAGGGAGTGTATATTGAAGTTATTGAACAACTTGAGTTCATTCCACCATAAAATGAGTGTTATATTTGTAAACGGAAGAAGGCTCTTTATGGACTAAAGCAAGTTCTAAGGAGCGGGGCTTTTAAGACTAGACAAGTATCTTCAAGAACAAGGTTTCAAAAGAGGAATTGTGGACAACAATTTATACATCAAGAATGTAGGAGACAAGTTGTTGATTGTTGTTGTCTATGTGGATGACATCATTTTTTGGAGGAGACCGTCAGAGAATGTGCTAGGACTTTGCTTCTAACATGTAGAAGGAATTTGAGATGTTAATACTTGACGAGTTATCTTTTTTCTTTCTTGGGGGTTTGCAAATCTCTCGTTTAGAAAAAGGGATCTTTAATTTTCAAACCAAGTATTAAAGTGATTTTAAAGAAGTTCAAGATGGAAGATTGTAATCAAGTATTTGTATGGTTACTAGTTGTAGGTTGAGCAAAGATGATGAATTTCCTGCAGTGAATTAGACTATTCATAGATCTATGATTGGAAGTTATCTATATCTAATAGATACAATGCTCAATATTATGCAAGCAATTTAGTGGCACAGTTTAAAGTAGTTCTGAAGGAAACCCATGTCAATGCCTTCAAAAGAAAATTGAAATATTTGAAGGGGACTATGGATTTTGGATTCTGGTATCCAAGCACTGAATATTTCACCCTTAAAGCATATACATGTGGATTGGGTGTGCAATTTTTATAACATGAAGAGCACTAGTCGAGGAGCATTTTGTGGCATTTTTTTTAAATCTTGGTTTAGCAAGAAACAAGCATTAGGTTTACTATCGACAACAGAGGAAGGATATATTGCTTCAACTGGTTGTTGCACATAGGTTCTGTTGGCTAAATATTTTGCAAGTCACTAAGACTACAACTTGCAAAACGTGTGTTTTAGGCAGCAGTATATGAGATTTCTCTCTCCTCTCAGCAATAGGGGAGGCTCCCTTCTTACCGCAGGTGGCTTCAAGTAGAACTGAACTGTAACACATACAGTTCACCTTGCAACAGTAATACCGGTGACTCGATGATTGACGTAAGAACAATCGAACGAGGCAGCAGTTGATTTATCTAAAGACGAGGTGATACAATGAGCTCAAAGTCTCCTGTCCTCACCTCGAATAAGTAATCTAATCTATTGTCCAATACTGAAGCTCAAAGTCTTCAGTCCTTGGA
>MU226176.1:5191950-5202418 GCA_018584345.1 Thuja plicata | reverse complement strand
TTGATTGATTCCTCATTCCAATCAAGCATATATATTATTCAAAGGGTTAGCAACTTGGAGGATCATGACTCTTCATGACGTCCATTAATTACTAACTAATATGATTAGTTTACTTAACATCTCTTAATTGATCATCTCTAGACAAGATCGATCTGCATAGGAGGAGTTTCTAGAACAGTAAACATAATTAACTATTAAAAGTGATTTGTATTAACATTACAGTCCAGATTATAATCTGACTGTAATGCTAATGCAGAGCATTATATTCAATTGTAATTCTATCAGACATTAAATCTGATTGAAACTATATTTCAACACATTCTACAAAAGCATTCAAGGGCAAATAAATGTTCTTGCAAACCATGGGCAAATTTGGCCATCGAAATGAGATCGTCAAAATAAAGGAGCAACCTTATTAAAAATTCTCCCAATTGGATACCCTCACCATTTTGCATGTTTAACCACTCTTCAAGTTTGTCGATATATAAACCAAATAGAGTAGGTGATAGGAGGCAAGCTTGTTTGACCCCAATATTACTCCTAAAACATTCTGAAATGCCAGCTGAACTTCTGATTTTGACTTTCACCTCTTCATACATCCTATGAGCAGCAGCTCTGAGATGTATAGAGATCCCCAGTTCTTCCATTCTGAGCCAAAACTTGTCCCTAGGGACAGCATTGGAAGCCTTTTTTAAATCAACAAAGCAACAAGAAACTTCACCCTTCTTCTCCCACTCTTTTTCGATAATGTGCTTCAGAGTGATACAGTGATCAATTGTCAAGTGTTTTGGCCTAAAATCAACTTGCCGTTTTGCTCGTTTATGTTTTTCTTCAGCCCATTTTCTGATTCTATTTTCTATCATGCTGCCAAATAAATTTGCAAACAAAGGATTAATCATTATTGTCATGTAATTGGAGGGATTATTGACATCACCACTCTTAAAAAGAGGTATAGCAAGACTGATTGTCCAATCTTTAGGAAACCCTTGTTGGCTGATATTATTGAAATTTTTTGTAATGTGTGGTGCAAGTGTTTTCATGCCCCACTTGAGATACTTTGCTTGAAGCTCAGCCAAGTCTTTAGCCTTACCAACACCAAACTTCTTAATACCCATCTCGACCTCCTGCACGGCGGAAAGATTTGTTGTATTGTTGGCCAAGGGTGGCAGGTCCACCTCACCTTCTTGTTCATAAAGTTTCCCAGCATATTCAAACCATTGAGTGGTTGTGATACGATTTTTTCAATTTGTTTCTTTCTTGGTTGAAGTTTCTTCCAAAATAGCTTGGGGTTATTTTTACCAAGGAAAATTAGCTCCTCTCTTGTTGTGAACATAAAATCAGTTTTTTTCTTCTTTAGAATCTGCTTTTAGACTTTAATGCCAAGGTTTGTTTCATTTGACTCTCTTAGATTTCTCCTAGCCATTTTACATTCCTTATCGAACCACGCATTGATTGGAAAAGAGTTTGTTTCATACTTTCTTTTCTTTGTTCTTTTGCACTTTGAAAGAGCTTCATGAATCAGATTTATTAACGCATGGCTATTAACATCATGCATGTGCATTTTCGCCCCCTTACAAAGTCTCTCAAATGTAGCCCTGAAGATGTTACTATTTTCTAAAGTCAAAAGAATTTTGCCTTGTGAAAGTGATTGTTGAGGGCATTGAGGTTTTTCCCCAAGCTACTTATCTTCTACCCACACCAAATTTATGTACACTGGTCTATGATCCGACATGAGATCCCATATGCATTCCCGAATCTCAACTTCCTCAATTCTCTCACATAAATTGTAATGTTCCTAACCCCTAGCGGATTGGCTGATCGGACCTCAGCTGGCGTACTGGAGGTGGAGGCCGTACGAAGGGATGGACTGCACAGACTGGTCGTACGGTGGAGGCAAGCAGGCCGTACAATGGAGGTAAGCAGGCCGTACGAATGGAGTTGCAGGCCGTACAAATGGGGTTGCAGGCCGTACAGATGGAGTTGCAGGCCGTACGGGGTGGATGATGCAGGTCGTACGGATGGAGTTGCAGGTCGTACGGATGGAGTTGTAGGTCGTACAGGGTGGATGTCTTGGTATCACTGCAATGCAATTACTTAGCAATTCGCCAGAGATGTTAACAGGTGCACAGAACAATGAAGCCAGAAGATTATATTATGAATAATGAAGTACTTCGGAGTTGCTAGATCCGATACAAGCAGAACAAACAAAGTAGGGTGAGGGTTGAATCCCACCGAAACTGCAACAGGGCAAATAGGGAAGGTCTTTCACTTCCGAAGTGGCGCACACCAGAACTCCAACCGGAATTTGCAATAATAATAAAATATCAAAACTCAACATGAGAAATACATCCTACATGCCGGTCATAACTACCCGTCGGACAAACTCCCGAGGTGTACAAATAAAGCCGACACAACACACTAACACGTACGCTAAAATAAAAGATGGGTCCGGGATAAGCTAAATCGACCGGAACCCAAATACAAGTTTATTTTATTTATTTAATAACGGGGACATTACATAAATTATGCAAACAGATTGTATAGTCTACCACGCTTGCACTATTGTAAGTGTTGCAAGTGAAATTGCCCGACTTTGACCATCTAGCCAAACCATTGCAAACTATTAAATCAAAAGCGCCACCTAAAGTGATGAATTCTTCCCCAAAATGGTTGCAACCATTAGCATCTTTTGAGACTCTTTGCCACTGATGTTTACTTATTTTCTGTGAGCCAAATAGGATTACAATTTTCATTGTAGCTGAGTATACTAGCTTGCCCATTCGTTGTTCTAGTATTGAAATCTCCGACAAGGAGAACATCCCCTCGCTACAAAAACACATCCTTCTTTAAGGCTTCAAAAGGATCTTTGTGATCTAAACCACGTTTTTTATAAGTTTTTGAAACTTGTGGGGCAAAATAGCATGCTGCAATCCTAAGAAGACTATTGTTTTCCAAGATTTTGAACCATATGAACTGTTTATTAGTCTTCCTTTTCCAACCGAAGGAAACGTCCTTTTTCTTTCACTAAAACCATTATACCTCCATGACCTTTACCATTTCCCACTGCCTCATTCGACACTGCCACCTTCCAGCATCCTTCAAACAAGGTTGTCTTACAACCTTCATGATCATGCATCTCTATGAGACAAATAATGTCTTTGCCTTCCGCAATAGGCCCCAACCTTGGCCCACATCTCAATGGATAACCTCTGCGATTCCAACAAACTTATCTTAAGGAAGTTTGGGTTGAGCTTGATTGCTATTTCTTTTGGTGTGGAAGACTCAAAGTTGAGTTTTCACCCCTATGAGTGAAAGTAGACCTTATCGTATGGTTGCTTATTGAAGAGTTTTCTGCCAAATCTTTGCTACCCACTTGCTGCTCTGCATTGGAAAAATGACCAAAATTAGCAATAATTGCTTTACCCTTGAACAACTGTGCCCTTTTGCCTTCATTTCTAGTTCTATTTTTTGCCACTTCAACCCTTCTCTCTTCTTGCTACCTCATTGTTAGATCTTCTTCTAAAAAGAGACAAGAACCCCTCCAGAGTTGTATCTTGCTTAATAAAGTTTGTGTGTCACTAATATTAGCCATAACCACTTTTATGGGCTATCCCTCTCATCAGATAACTTGTCAACCCTCCATGCTTGGCATATTTGACCTTGCCAAAGCAACACTTCCTTTAGGAAGTCTCTTGTTAGATCAAGAGTGTGTTCACCTTCACCATAATCTTTTACTACTTTGATAATTACATTAGATGCCCTGACTTGCCCTTCCTTGATCTCTCTATCTTGGGTATTATCCACGTGATTATTTGCTTCCACACCTACACGAGCATAATGTTTACTAATATTATCCCAAGTATTGGTAACTTCGAAGAAACTTCTTTTGTCCTCTTTAGCCTATGCCTTTCCCAACATACTAGCATGATGTATCGATTTCTCCCTATCATGAATTGCCTCAGTATTTGTTGTAACTTTGTCTGCTTCCAATGGAACTTACGTATTTTTCCATTCGTCTTTCATATTCTGCCATTCATCCTTCATGTTTTGTCATTCAAGTTTCTCAGCTTAGAGTGTTTCTTGCAACAGTAAAATTTGTTCTTTTACAGCATTGTTATTGTCTGTCAGATTTATTTGTTGCAGCCAAAACATGCATTTTACGATCTCCTTGCTCTTTGACCTCTAGAAGTTCTAACCTCTCCTTGGCCATCAATAATTCTTGCACATATAAATCAGAACACCAGGTGAGAGGTGTAGAAGTGGGACTATACATAACAGGATCTACAAAGGTTTGAAGGTGTGACTCATCACACAACTCGTTAAAATAGCACCCCTATTGAAACGTGTCCAAAAAAAGACTTTTTAAAGATTTGACCAAAACTTAATCTAGAAATCCTTAGTAGTTGAATTTAAAAATATCATTTGTTATTAGTAGAATATTGTATTTCTATTTAAAACGTAACATATATGCAACTTAAATGGACCAAATACCTATTAGTAATCATAAATATTTGTTATATCTAACTTTTATATCCAACACAAAAGGACCAATACTTCAACACAAAAAAAATTGTTATAAAAATAACACATTATTATATAAAATACAACTTATATCCAACACAAAGGGACCAATAGTTGAACACTAAAACTTTTTGACAATCACACATTTCATGGGAAAATACAAGGTATTTAGGGGATAGGGGCCAGTAGTCGTGAGGGCTAAGCTTTTATATTTTGACAAGACAAATTGTTAATATGAAATATTCTAATGCATATACATTTCTACCCCAATAGCTGTACACATAAGAATAGTATTTTTACACTAAGATAACAATACTTGTTTAAGTGAGCATTTTATTTTATTAAGTGAGCATATTATTTTCTAAGTGACACACATAATATATAGCTATGATATTTTATTTGAGACAAAACGATATTTATTTCACTTGTTAATGACTTTATTTGTATTTTTAATATAACATTTATAGGTTCTCATGTGTTCAAGTATTGGTCCATTTTTATCAACATTTAGAATTTTTTTGATTTACATGCGGATTATTTAATTACAATATATAGTAAAAATGTGTAGTAAGATTGGATAATGTATTCACAAGTGGGTGATCAACTATTGGCCCCTCCCCTAAGTGTCCATTTTACATTTCTAAAAAAAATGAAGGTCTTACGATATTCCATGCAACGGCTACATGTTGACGAAGTTAGCCCTCACGACTACTGGTCCCTCTCCCCTAGTAACCTCCAACTCCTCTATGCTCAAAAAAGTCAAATCACAAACCTTTTTGCTCAAAAAGTTCAAAATCATAACCTCTCAAAGGTTAGGATTGCTCAAATTTTGGGCATTTTTAACCTATGAGCCTAACCTGCCCATTCTCCATGTAATTGAGTGGTTGGAAAATCTTTTCAAGAATTGTGTAACTGTTTTTCAAGAGTCTTCAGGGGTTGGAAAGCTGGAATCTTTTGTTGTGCTCGCCATTATTTTGATAACCGCAAAGGGAAAAGTTTGTTCATGTTTTTTGTTGAGAAAGTTTTTGGAGCTTGCAGTTGACCGGCAAAAAGCCAAATTCTACAATCTTTGCCAACATCCTCCTCGTTGTCAATGCCAAGCTTTGGAACAGGTGATGGACGTCCACAAAGCCATAAAGGAATGAAGAACTTTGTTAAATGTTGTATTTGCAGCCACTTGCATAAACATGCATGTGAAATGTGTAACCATAAATTGCACCCTCAACTACCCTGCAAGACTCCTCAAAGAATTGTTGTCTCATGAAATGTGATGGTTACTGGTTCTAAATTTATTAAGAAAATTTAAAGGAAATACAAACAGCGAGCATGAAACCGACTCCATGAACAAGCCATCATTCTCCTTGCTGGTGCCAAATGAAAACTTTAAATAAGTAATGACATAAATCCTGGTTTGAAATGCTCCAGTGGACGTGTATGCAAATTTTTTAGTCATAGTTCAACTAAATCATTTGACAAACTGCCTCAAAGAGACGCCATCTCATTGAGCAATGATTGCAGAATTTACACA
The DNA here is from genome assembly GCA_018584345.1 of Thuja plicata. Taxonomy (NCBI): domain Eukaryota; kingdom Viridiplantae; phylum Streptophyta; class Pinopsida; order Cupressales; family Cupressaceae; genus Thuja; species Thuja plicata. Next base: position 5,196,369 of record MU226176.1, on the reverse strand, counting down.
AAAGGAGCCCGATTCTATAGTCTATGTCACCATCCTCACCACATAAGCAAAACAGAAGTTTCATAGCAAAGTGTCATGCATATAAATGTGGAGCATAATCAATGCGGATGGAAACAAAATGTGGGTAGCATAAACGAGCCACACAGACTACCTAATGAGAGTGCCTCAAATAGATGTCATCTTGTGAGCAATTTGAATTTGTTAAAAATGGCTTTCCAACTAATGCAATTTGTAAGTGCAAAGCCAAATTCCATAGTCGTTGCCATTGTCCTCTCTATGCGCGCCAAAATTGAAACTTCGAAATATGCTAAGAGACATTCACCAAAGTATTTATCAGGTGTTGTGGCAGCAAGTGCCATGATAGATATGTAGTAGCAATGGACATTTTGAATAGGCTATGCACATCCATCAAAGCCTATGTCATGAGGGTCTTTGTCAATCATTGTAATTGGTAATGCAATGTTAGACATGTATGCAAAGTGTTGAACCATCAACAAGGCGCATTTACTATTTGACAAAATGCTTGAATATATGTCCTGAAAAACTGAAGTTTGCAACCCCTGTCGCCTTCCTTCCTGCCCACGTATGAAGATTTTTATCTAATGGTGTAGTTGAAAATGCTCTGGTAGACATGGGTGCAATATGTGGAAGATTAGACAAGGCAACAAACTATTTGACCGAATGTCTCGAGACATGTCATGGCATGTAATGTAGTGGAATTGATGCAAAATGTGTGCATAGTGAATTGCACAAGGAAGCTCTTGAGATCTTTAAATTAATGATCCAAATTGCACAAGAAGCTCTCAAGATCTTGAACTGGCTATCTCGATGGCATTCTGAATTTTATTATTAAGATGTCATTTAGACCATGACAACCATGTGAATACTACCACTGTCTCGCCTGATGGGTTATCCGATGGCTCACCTTGCGCCACTAGTGGGAAATGTGGCATTACCATGCTCTGAGACCTTGCCAGGGGAAAGAGGATTTATTCACTCAGTGCAAGGAACATCATCTACATCCTCTGCTTCAACCATAATAGTTATTGGCTCTGCACCATTATGTAGCAGCACATCGATATATGAAATTTCAAGAGGAAGGCCTGGTATATCTAGATGTGAGAAGGGACAACTCTATAATGGACAACTATCATGGAACACTTGTACTTGATCCATATAGATGGTTGGAAGACCCAGATGCAAAGGAAGTCAAGGATTTCGTTGAGAAGCAAGTGCAATTAACTCAATCCTAACTACAAAATTGTGAGACGATAAAAGTTAAAGAAACAGGTCACAACTCTTTTGAACCGCCCCAGATATGGCTATTCATTAAGATATGGTAATAAATACTTCTACTTTCTCAATACAGGGTTGTAAGCCCAAAGTGTTCTATATGTTCAGGATAGTCTGGAGGCAGAAGTAGAGGTGTTACTTGACCCCAACACACTCAGTGAAGATGGAACAATTTCTCCAAATGCGTGTTCTATCACCAGAGACGTCGAATTCTTGGTAGTTGTTTTAAGCTCGAGTGGTAGTGATTGGGTAAAGAACAAGGTTATTCAAGTAGCAGATAAGACTATAGAGCCCGATTCTCTTTTTTAGGTGAAGATCTCATCAATAACTTGGAGTCATGACACTAAGGGTTTCTTTTACATTCGGTATCCAGCTCCTAAAGGAGAAGAACTGGATGCAGGTACGCAAATATCAACCTTAATCATCAGTTTTTTTACCACTTCTTGGGTAGTATGCAAGATCCCTTCCAAGGCAAGAATTTTTTAATTGTCTATTCTTTTTTTTAGTGTGAGGAATTGACCGAGGAATAAATGATGTACAGTCATTGAAGGGGAACTTAGACAAATTGTATGTTTGTGAGAAGATTTATTGAAAGATTCAATGGAATCAAGTGACATAAATAAGTTGTAACACTTGAGGAGCATTTGAGATATTATTTTGGTGAGCTTTATTTGAAACATGGTCAGATCCATAACTTCAGTCATAAGCAAAGATGATTAAACTTCATTATTGTATTGATTCCAAAAGGATAGATGTTTCAATTTGTAGCTACACTTCACAGTACAAACAAAGAGTTCATATTGATATGGTTGCATGTACAAATGGAGTTGATAGAGATGGACAGTATCCTAGCAAATTTTATGAACTTCAGAAGTTACAAATTTTCAAATTGCCTTTTAGTGAAATGTGACTTTTGTCACTTTTAGTCAAAGTTAAGGAGTTGACTATTTTTGCGTGAAGTTTGTAAAGTTAATAACCTTGTTTGAATCGCGCAAAAATAAATTAGTTACTAACCTAAAAGTAATTATTTTTATCAAAGGAGCCTATAAATATGAGGCAATTGGTAATGTAAAGGGGGAAGACTTTTGCAAAGGGGATACTATGGAGAAATTTCCAAAGAGACTTTTGGATTTACGCCATGTACGAAAGTGTTTTTGAATTTGTATATTTTAAAAGAGATAATGAAGAATGCATTTAGTCATATGTCTCAAATGTATTCATGAGTTGTTATTACTAATTTTTCGTATGTCAAGTTTGTAATCTCTGTATGTAATTTGGTGAAATCCAATTGCTTTTCCAATCTATGCAATTGATGGGTTGAAGTGCATTCATTTCTTGGTATCTTGATTTGAATGTGTTGGCATAGCATATCTTTTTGTATGTCAAGGTTTTGCTATCCTCATTTCATCATCGTTATATTTTGTGCTTAAACCCCTTTGTAATCTTTCTTTATTATAAATCTCAACTAGTATTCGTATGTCTACTGTTGGAGTTTATGTTGACCACTTCCTTTAGTTTTGTGTTCTCGTTTTTGTACTTTCAGGTGAAAAGTACACAAAATACCAAAAACCCTCATCATACGAGGGAACTACCCCTCTCAAACGCATAGGAAGATTGCAATCTGATTGTGATCTAATTGCAATCTCTTCATTTGTTGGCACGGTTGTCACTGCTCGCAGGGCAAACAAGGGCAGTTTGAACAAGTACTTGTAGTGACAAATCTGTTTACCAACAATTATCAAAATAATACTATTATTATTGAACTAAGTAATAATATTATTAAGGTTATTTTTCAGAGCATTTCTTATTTTTGCCTTAAACAATATTTTAAAATCTAAATGCTAATTTCATTTATATTTAACTTAAATGAAAATCATGAATTTTATTATAATATTCAAGTAATTTTGAAAATAGCCTTATCTTTATTTTCTTCTATATGTTTCTTCTTCCAATTTGTATCTATTTCCTTGAAAGGTCGTCCTTGATAAATGATAACTAAGCAAGTTATGGCTATTTGTCCAATAACTTGATAGGAGAAATTAAGGGTTTTCGTCTTTAAATCTCTTGGTTTTTTCTTGGAGGGTTTTGCATCCTCTTTGTCTTTAATTGTTTACCTTCAAAGTCACTTCATGTAGTCTTTTAATTCATTGATACTTCCCCTTCTCATTTGATTTTCCTTTCTTGACTTTTTCCTTTCAAAAGTCATAACCCTTTGCATACCCTTTGACTCTTCAATTAATTATTATTTATTCTTTTGTTATAAGGGAATTTCTGGTGTCAAAGCATAGATGTGCCCCCGCCCCTTTTACAAATGGTTGGCTGCTATAGTGGTTAGTTGTCTTAATAAGATGATCAGCCTTAGGTGGGGGCAGTAGAGTCCACCCTTCCCAAGATTGATTCTCCTCAAGCAATAGGAGGTTAAAATGCTCAAGAAAATCTGAATCTTCCCAAAGATCTTTTTCTAGTTCTTTCAATTTCTCTTCATCCACTTGACTAAAGTTACCTTAGTCCAAATTACTCTTGGGAATACAATAAATATTTTTAACAATTTAGTGTATTTCATTCATAGTTACAAGCCTCGGACTTGCCTCGGACTCGGCAAGGTCGGATTGGCCTCGGACTCGGCCTCGGCGGCCAGACTTGGCAAATCGAAAAACCCAAGAAATTCAAAGATTTTTAAGGATTTAAAGCATTTTTCATGCATCATTTAGTCAATTAACATCAAATACACAATAATTGAGATAAATAGAAGCTACTTTGCACACATACAAGTTTTCAACTTTGCATAGATCGCGAAAGTATAAAGTTATAAACTGTTAAACTAAATAACACACTAGAAACTGAAATATAAATAGTTTCACTGTCAAATGTCTACAATATTCATGGAATATGAAATCCATGGAATCAAAAGTTCAAAACATATATCAAAACTAGGCTCATAGCAGCCTATCCCAGTGTCTTCCTCCGAGTACGCCTAAGATAGGTCATGGAAGATTGTACAGCCATCTTCTCTCCCTGTGTCTAAGGCTGACCCTCAGTGGCATCCTCATCATCCCCATCCTCATCATCCCCATCCTCATACTCCTCATCATCCTCGAAGTCAGATCCGTCAGTCTCAGGGTCATC
>MU226176.1:5175818-5186083 GCA_018584345.1 Thuja plicata | reverse complement strand
ATATCAAGTCGCATGATATTCACCAAGTGCTTAGAGTAATGGCCTACCAACATCAAGTCACATGATGTCCACCAAGTACTCAAAAGTTTACAAAGATATCATCTCATGATATCGGGAGCATTGGCCTACAGAAATATCAAGTCGCATGATATTCACCAAGTGCTCAAAGTAATGGCCTCCCGACATCAAGTCACATGATGTCCACCAAGTACTTAAAGGTTTACAAAGATATCATCTCATGATATCGGGAGCATTGGTCTGCAGAATATCAAGTCGCATGATATTCATTAAGTGCTCAAAGTAATGGCCTAGCAATATCAAGTCACATGATGTCCACCAAGTACTCAAAAGGTGTCCATAGGTAATGTGCACTTACCATAGGAACATTCATATCATCTATCATGATCTGTTTCATCCATCATAAGATGTCTATCATGATAGAAGATCAAGTTATTGTAAGATCATCACCTTTCAATAACTTTAACAAATACAAGTGATAATCATTTGGAAGTCGTCACTTCCTCGTGATTTACACAGGGGGCAGGCCCATTAAAAAATATGGAGTCATACACATGGCATCCATCATGCCTCAGCGCAGAGGGTGAAAACAACGGATTTCACCTCAAACTTCTCTCATAGAGAAGAAATCATTGAGCACATATCAATATGTTGATCATCCAAGATTGCTTAAGATCAATTGTTAGACTCCCTCTGAGTCTGATATCAATCTTTTAGCTCCTCGTCCAAAGTTTTCTCTGAAGAGTTAGACTCCCTTTGAATCTAATCTTCTTTTTCCTGCAAGAGCATCTCCAGAAAAGATCAAGACAAATAGCTCTTATAGTACGTATAGAAATACAGATGAGAGAGAGAATATAATGAGTAGATAAATGTAATATTCAAAGATAATAAATACTTATCTGCGCATCAACATCCTTGACACAAGGTGCTTCAATGAAGGTCCATATACATCAAATCATAAAACACCTTATCATATTATTTGAGAGACATCTCCCCTTTGAATTATCTCCCCACACTAAGCATGGAAATGTAACATTGGTTATTATTCTCCCCCCACAATGTACAATTCCAACTCTTATATCATTGAATAATTCTCATGTCTTCTTATGAAATGAATTGATTGCTCCAAGAGAGGTGACACTTTATAATTATTATTTTTTTTCTAGAAAGAGACACACTTCCTTGAATACATTCTTCTGTGTTAATGCTTGACCACGATCGTAACAAATTAATATATCTCTTTAATGAAAGTCGCTTTCAGGAACATTATAATACATATCCGAAATTTAGCAAAATCCAACAGTGGATTTGTGAGATATGGTCATTTTACTGAGACTTTATTTTATGAGTCAGTCACACATTCACCATCAACAAACTACTCTTACATTTGTAGTTTGGCTCTGATACCATGTTAAGTTTTTAGGATAGATGCAAATGTAATAGCACTCTATGTTGTATGTATTTTCCAAATGCAACAATCTTTCTTTTATTTATATTGGGAATGAGGATAGGAGAGACATGTCCCTTCATGGGACATGTCTGTTTATTATTATTTATAAGAAAGGACATGCCTCTTCCCATTAATTATAATTTAATCAATCTTATAATGTTTCATCAATCAATTATTAATTAAGAATAATATAATAATTTAATATTAAATATTAAATTTCATATGATTAATAATAATATAACATATATATTATATTATTATTAATAAACATGTATTATATGTATTCTAATGATCATACGACTGAAGCTACAAACATTAACAAAATTCATAAAAACCATGGACAATAAAGATAAGAGGAAATACATGAAAAAGTCACTAATTTTAAAGGTGGCGTCGGGAATATTGGCGTGAAATCAATTGAACGACATCTCTGCAAAGATACACCGGATTCACGTCATCAGCGTTCACCGAACAGAAATGCCAACAAATCACTGAAATAGCGACAGGACATGGAATGAAATAATGGTGTGAAGGAATTAGAAAGGAGGGGGAATTAGGAGAATCGCCTATCCAAGTGTTGACCAGTCTTGTTTCCAGCACAAGAAGATTAAATTTCAGAGAGTCGTTGATCATAACTTAGCTATTTCATTGATTGTGACTCCTATGTTTGCACCGAAGAAAGAATAAGAAGTACGAATCAGAGCTGTATCTACAGAGAACAGGAATATTACAACTTGATTGTCCACTTTGTAAACAATAATATTTGATCCCAAGATATGTTTCAGATTGTTATGATCCAAAGACATCCATATTTCAGCACCCACACAAGAGTTCATTCTTTCTTGAGTCACAAAGCTAAGTAATTCTATTTATTATATCTGCTACCAATTCCATGTTTCTAGAGTTTATTTGTAGAGAATATATGCCCACGACTCATCATTGAATTACTCTAGGTTAAGTCGCTTCTATGCATGCATTTCATTTGGTTAGCATAGACTACACTAAGGAAAGTTTATTTTCTTATACACTTTTTTTTGGTAAGTAAATTGAGAGAGGAGATTGATATTGATGTTCATCTACTACAAAGGAGTATTCCAAGAATGATCAATTCTGATCATTGGTAAATTTTATTCCTAGCAGGGGACATTACGAGGGAAATTCAATATGCATATACTAGCAGTTCATGAAGATATAAAGAAATATGAGTTGTGACATAACTAATCAGTCTGGGAGGAAATCAGTCCAAATCCCATAGGACCGGACAAGGGGACATTACAGTTGGTATTAATTATCATCATGGAGTTTTCTTGATAAACTTGTAACTCCTCATGGGAGTGAATCTTAGACAAATCATCGCTAACAACAGCATTGGTAATATCCATCACGTCATCATCACGTGGTCCAATCATTTCCTTACCTTGCAAATCATTTTTACATGGATCAATTTCTTCCAGACCTGAAAATTGGATGGATATTTCTTGGACATCATTTGCAGTTATGGACACATTTTCGATACATAATACTGACTCTTCTTCTTCTTTGGTTTGCCCAACTTCTTGTGGTTCTGATTCTACTTCGCTTTTACTGTGATTAAACTAATAATTTCTTAAACCATGAGAGAAAAACATGGGATAAAGGAGCACCAAAATATCCATGCAAATCTCAACACCCAAGTTAAAAAGAATAAACTAAAACATAAATTATAAACTTCTTTCAACTAGAGCGCTCTACTTGGTCTTTAATCGCCCTTCTCCACATGCTCATTTAACTCTCCATTTCCATGCTCTTTCTAATCCATTAACTCTTACACAGCTTATGAGTTGTGATAGTTGCATTTATGGTGCAGGAGCACCTAGTGCATTCATGCCTCCATGAGGCCAGTTTGGCATATTTGCTTTGTCATTATATTTTGGTCATATAATAAGGTCTTTTAGACGATTTTTAATTTGGTTGTGTCAAGGGGGAATCTTTGGAAGTCATTTTTGAGTCATATGGCAAATATTGTAGAAGTTGTCATAGTTGTCGAAATGTTGTCATGCAATTTTTGCAACTTTTGTCATGTAAGTGCAAAAGGCACCGTTTTGGAATTCAAATGGTAGTTGTAACCGTTCGGGAAATGGTTAAATACGCCTGAGGAAGTCGATTCCAAGGTTGATGGGGGATGTAATGTGAAGGAATTGCAATAAAAGTCATTGTTTTCCTGATTTCTAAATGGCTTTTTTGCAGATTTGTACAGAGGATCCATGATCTGAAAGTGGTGGTGTTGGATGGAGAATTGAATCCCCTTTCCATTGTGTCTAATCTCATCGTTATTCTTTTAGTCTTGAGCAATTTATAACCATTTTACAGTGACAGATTCTAAAACCCTAGGTTTGAGGGTTTGGTTGACAAAATTATGATTTGAAGCCCATTCCACTGGTGGAAAAATCATTAAATCTGTGGAATGGAGGCATTTAGGGTGTATTTTATGTTTCTTAAGTTTACAGGAGCAGGGGATGGTGATAAATGCAGAAGTGGTAATGCCCTAGCCTAATATCTCCATGTATTAGGCTTAAATTGCATAGGTAGACAAAGGGTTTTGTAGAAGGGTGTTGTGGGGAGTGCTCCATTTGGTGAAAATTGTGGATTCAGACCTTATGAGACATGTTTAGGACCCTGGAATGAAGATTTGGAAGTTGGAGTCAAGTAACCACATAGTTGCTTTGTAAAACAGGCCTAATTAGGCCTAGTTGCAGCATTACCAGTCAATTGTTGAGGGTGTTGTTACAAAACAACTCTATCTGCAATCTTGATATGTTAATAAGGGGCATAAAGGGTATCCTAAATGGTAATCAGATTGTGGAGGTTGGACATGCCTTGGGAGATATGCTTGAAAAACTTGTTTTGAAGTACTACTAGGAAGATTAGGCCAAAAGATGAGAAATCCACTAATTAAGGATTTGAAACTTGCATTTGAAGTTTGGAAGACATATTTGTTGTGAAATATGGTATCAATAAGGTGATATCCACCCCTGCTCTGCATCAATTTAGCATCTCCCATGACAACTAAGTGATAATTATAAATTGCCAAATTACAAACTACTCCCAGTGGAACCACCCAAATTATGTGTGAATACAAAATAAATACACTTAAATAGTTAAATGAAAACATTGGAAAAGCAAGGTTGAGACACCTTTTTCCAACAATCTCCACCAAATCAGAAGCAAGAACCAAAGTTTCACCCACATCTATGTATACATAAGCAAACTTTGTCCTCCCAAAAGGCAGAATCAAACTGCACTAATATTATTATAGGAGCATCGAACTGTGCTTTCCATATCAGCGCTTTCTATCAAGTCACACACTGGCTTGAATACCCAAACAGAATAATCAATGAGAAAGCATGAAAGAGCCCATACGACATTATTTATATAATCAAAATGTTAATCATGACCATCTCACTAATGAAAAATCCCCCAAAGCTCAGCAACAGGAGGAGATCACCATAAAACAGGGTCACTGAAAGAAGCCATACATAACATGCCCAAGGGTCTATTGTGCAAAAATTTGGTACTCGATCTTATCAAGTCTTGCAACAACCCCATGCTGCAAGGTGAGCCGAGTTTGTAATGACATACCAATCTGTATTGATTACATCTAACTTGAGGTCTGTCATCTATCTGTGATTCCTTATGCTACACAATAGTTATAAGACTCGGACTCGCCTCAAACTCGGCAAGCTGATTTCGGACTCGGACTTGGACACAGCAAGGACTCAGTAAATTGAAAAACCCAAGAAATTCAAAGACTTTTAAGGATTTAAAACTTTTTTCATATATCATTTAGTCAATTAACATCAAAGACACAATAATTGAAATAAAATAAGCTAATTTGCTCACATACACAAGTTTACATTGATCACATAAGTATAAATGCGAATTTCTGAAGGAAATAAGTTAAACTAAAATTATATAGAAGGTATAGGTTATTTATTATCATCATGTTGAGTATTGTGTTCACGTTGAAGGTTGTTGTTGGTATCTCCCTTGAAGTGAAATACGAGGTTGCTCCCTCGAAGTGGCATATTATTATCAAGTGTTTACAACATATTTCATATTATATTCTTCTACCATGCAAGTTATTTTCATAAAAGTTTTACGTAAAATTTTTGTTCCTAGTGGATCAGAAAGATCATTATGAATTTTTGGAATGATATCGAGTATATTATTGCTCAAATGTCATCATCTTTTAACTTTGTCAAATGATCGGTTTAACAGACATTTTTTTTTTTCAATCTTTCATAAACCTTAAAACTGTTCTTTTATTGTTCTAGAGATGTCCAATTCTTTAAAAGGAAAGCATTTTCTGGCAATGCTTTCAAATTTGATAGTACTGTTTTAATTCCTGGTTCCAGGACTTTGTGGTTACAGTTTGTGATATGACACTACTTTTTTCGCAAATTTTTTAGTGAAATCCTATCTGCAATCTGCTTTATAGACAAATTGTTATGTTTTATACTTGCTACATGCAAGACATTTTTTACTACTCCATGTTGGTTGCCTTATTGGGAATCACCATTTCAATTTTTGGAACTTGCTATTGCAATATGATCATATAAGCCAAAAAAAATCATTAAAAACAATTAAAAAACATTTACTTTTTTACTTGATGGCTCAGCTGGCTGCAGCGGAGTCCTGGCCACGGATCTCGCCGAGTCAGGAGAGTCCATGGACTCTGCGAGTCCTGGCAGGACTCGGCTGAGTCTGAGTCTAGAGGCCAAAAAACTATGGAGCCCTGACTCGGCTCAGGACTCGCAGAGTCCTGTAACCATACATCAGTTGTGTAGATTTACGCTTGATATATAAAAATTTCAAAGTAAAAAAATCCCTATTACACTTGTCTTATTGTTGTGGTTGCTGATTGGTTTTGTGATTCTTGCAATCAAAACTTATTTGATTTCTTAGTGCCAAATAGTAGGATCTAGGTCTAAGTAAAGATAAGAAATGTCATATGGTGTTTTCCAGGTGCATGTGACATATTTAACAATTGAATTCCTATTTTTCTAGAGTAATAAAGACGGGAACTATGTAAAGCTGATGACTCTGCATGCTGCCAAAGGCCTAGAATTTGACACAGTATTCATCACTGGATTGCAACGTGGTTTGCTTCCATTACAAGATACTGACATTGATGAGGAACGTCGACTTTTCTATGTAGGAATAACGAGGGCAATAAAACGACTGTAAGTGTTCTGGAAATCTTTGCCCTGTAATTTAATACAAGTGTAATAAGTAGTTAGCTATGGTTCAATAAAAATCTCTACATTTGCAAATGAATTTTAATTTCTATTAAATGATTACTTGACACAGGTACATAACCTTTTCGAGATCATCCTTTAGACTAGGAAAGACATTTAATGCAAAGCCATCAGAATTTATTGTGGAGATATTGAGGTCACCTGAATTAAAACAGGTTCAGTAGAATGTTGTCTGTACATTTTTGTTTGTGTGCATGTTTAAAATCTGACTCAACTTTTTTTCCAGAGAAGTCAGTAGTAGTTATTAATTCTGATGCCCCTTTGCCTCTTAGATCTAAGGTATGCATTTAGTGCCAATTTTTAGTCTATTGTCATGGTCCATTGATTATTTATTGTAGCATGTATCTTTTAGTCACGTTGACCTACATTGGTTATTGATGGACATTGCTAACATATATTTTTATTGTCCATGTCAAATTTTCTTGTAACAACCCAATTTTAACACAAGTCAATTTTGTTCATTAGATCATAAAATGCAGCAATTTGGATATTATAAGTTAAATAAATCAAATCTTACTTCTATAGCCAAGTTCAAGTTACGAGTGCGTGTCGCATGTTCTTGAACTTTTATTTGCACACCAAATGGTAGAGCTTTCTCCTAAAACCATAAATTTGAGTTCCTTTGAAGGATATTAAGTATTATCCAAAGGTTATGGTTTTGGTACAGATCTCTAGTTCTATGCTGATATGTGTGAAGTTTGGGTCAGGTTACATTAGTTACTACTCAATTGCTTTTTCATGGCTGGTTTCTTTTGTTGTCTTTACCTTTCAGTGTTGCAATCTTTTGGTAAACAGTTTTTTTGGACCTGTTTGTAAACTTCCTACCAATGTTCTGGGCGGAGTCTACGGGGTCTATATTCTATGCCCAACCTTTATTGACATATATAGCTTTTTTTAACATTGAAAAAAAACTTGTGGTTTTTGGCGGTAAGATGGCCAGATATACAAAGCTGACAAGGATTTTGCATTCAAGGTATGATGGCAGCAAGCGGTGGAGATGTAATGGCGTGAGCGTGTTAATGTTAACAAAAGCTATTACCTTTTAATTTAAATAATTAAATTTGACAATAATTTATACCTCAACATATTAATATTAATTATAAACATAACATTTTCATAATAAACACCACTTAAAATGCCATAATCATCTACCATTTCATAATTATAATTTTTTAAGTTCAAATTTTTCATAGGCATCAAGAATAATTTAATCAAATTTTAGAAATGGGAATTAAAAAAATTGTATTGTAGATGCAATAAAATCTAAATATATGTTGCCTTTAGGCACATTCCGAGGGAGTGGAATGGCATTGCAAAATTTTGGTATAATGGGCTTCTGAGCAAAGCATGCTTGGAATATAGTGGATAAAAGTTATTTGCCTGCTGAAATGTCTCAAATGTTGGATTGTTTAGTGGATAGTGACAGGGCTCTTTAATGCCCTTTCTCTATTGAGTTGCTTGTCCTTTTCTTTGTATATTTCTTGTGATTGAATAAATTTTTACCCCTCTTAGTTAAATATCTTTGTTTTGTGTGTGTATATATATTGGGAAAACTGCTACCTAGGGGTAGCTATCATATATTACTGAAACAAGAAATTTACAATCAGCTACAGAGATATAACAAGAGGAAATGAGTAGCTTTCTATGCTCTCTCAATCTAGGCATTTGGGAACATGTCCAAAGGCTCCATTACACTTTCATATGTTTCCATGTTCCTTTTAACACCATCCCTTGGCACTTTCATGGTGTCCATCTTGGCCCCAATTTTGAGAAACATCCTCCACCAGGATAGCATCTGCTAAAAGACCAATAAAGGTCGTTGGGTTGAGCTCCTTTCGTACTGTTATAGCCTTCCACTGCATGTCAGGGACAACCACCTTCATTATCTCTTTTTTTTGTCCATGGGAATCACCGATGGTGAACAGAAACTTTGCAAGCAAGTTACCGTATCTGTCAACCTTTCAACACCCAGAGTGGGTTTGAAAACATCCATAGAAAGATCCCCTTCAGTTATAAAGATCTTCAGGCTTGCTTCCTTCGCGTCTAACAGAAAGGGGATGCCATGGCGTTTGGGAAGAGCTCGGCTCACCGTTAACATGCATAGCCTTCCACTGCATGTCAGGGACAACCACCTTCATTATCTCTTTTTTTTCTGTCCATGGGATCACCGATGGTGAACAGAAACTTTGCAAGCAAGTTACCGCAATGGTCGTGATCTGTCAACCTTTCAACACCCAGAGTGGGTTTGAAAACATCCATAGAAAGATCCCCTTAAGTTATAGTGATAGGGGATGCCATGGCGTCTAGGAAGAGCTCAGTTCACTGTTAACAAGCACCCAAAAAACCACATACAGTCTGCTCCAACAAACGTTCAGAACATGGTTTGACCATATATATTACCCTTTGGAGCTGGTTGTATGTAGTATATATAATTTAAAGTAAAATTAAATTATTTAAGGTAAATAAAATAGTTTCAATTGATATATCTAGGTATGTTTTTAGATAGATGTATTCAAGATATCTATATTAGTTTAACTATTTTGGAGGTGAAGGTTTTATTTATGATGTCTTTTAAATTTTCAAAATATAGATCTATATGAAGTCAATTGGTTAAAGTAGTTTGATGAAGCATCATAGTTTATGGTTTTCTTTGTAAAGTAATGAAGATATTGTGATACAATATTTTATTAATAAGTTGATGAATTATTGTTGTTTATAGAATTTATATTGAATTCTCTTTTTAACTCTTTTAGATTTATTTTTGATAGTATTTGAGAAAATGTGTCAATTAATGAATTGGTAATTTATTTTCATATTTGATTGCTTTATTTATTCATGTTTTATTTTAAGTTTTTAGTAAGTTATGTTTAATTTATTATTTATTGTTTATCTATTTTATTGTTAATTGGTTTTTTTTAATAAGATGGAGACTATTGTTTTGAAAGATGGAGACTATTGTTAATTAATTATTTATATTTTATTTAATCTATTGTTTTGATCATTTATTATATATTAATTTGATTTTTTGGTTTATAAAATATTTAAAAAAAAATTTAAATGTAGTTTTAAAGTGTTCACAGTTAAGAGAAACAACAATATATAAGATTATAATAGTAAAAAAAAAAAGTATACTTATAGGAGTTGACTCAAAATTTAAATGTGATGCCCAAAAATTACCATTAATGTTTTTTTTATTTTTAACAAGTGTTAATTTATTCACATATTTAGGTACTCAATTCATATGAGATTGACATTTGTCCAATTTTAAAAAAAAACCATCTAAACATACACAGTAGTTACTTTTTTGTATGAGATAGGCATTTATCCATTTTAAAACAAACATCTAACCAATCTCTATGGGTATTTGTTCATATGAGGCAAGAGTTCCATTCTAGATAGGCATCTACCCAAATGGGGTAGGAATCTAGACCATAGATTTATACTTATTAAGACCATTTGGGTCAATATTACACTCCCTTATTAGCACACTGAGATTATCA
>MU226176.1:5146423-5175667 GCA_018584345.1 Thuja plicata | reverse complement strand
CTAGACCATAGATTTATACTTATTAAGACCATTTGGGTCAATATTACACTCCCTTATTAGCACACTGAGATTATCATCTTTAGAGCATCATACTAAAGATAAGAAAGATTTGAAAGTCGCCTTAGAGCATAATACTAAATATAAGAAAGATTTGAAAGTTGCCTTAGAATATGGAGTTTTTTTTCAAAATATTTGTTTCAGTGTCAAAGTTGGCTAAAAAATGTGACCCACTATTGTAGGATCACCCATGAGCATGTTGGTAATATAACTTTATTATCTTTTTGATTTAAAGGTTTTGTTTTAGTTATGATTGTATTCTTTAAGTGGCAGCATATTTGATTTGAAGCAAGCACTTCTCCATTGGTACCTTTGTTGCACAAGCATCGTCATATTCTTAAAGGCCTACCAATTGACTTCATGAGGTACACAAATTTATGCAAAAAAATAAACCATTTTCCCTCTATTTGACCTTCCACACCTAGTTAGCATACCCATTGTACAACGAGGTGCAATTGCTAGTTCAATTCTTTGCTAAGGAGACAAATCTCATTATATTGAAAATTGAAGTTACAAGTCTTTTAGCCATATGAAGAAAATGCCAAGATTCATGTCTACAATAACCTCTTAGAGTCTCTCAATTTGGATTGGAGAGAACATTTTCATGAAAGTTCACAAAATGTGCATAGGTGTCCATGAGCTTCCTTGAAGGTCCTTTCAACAAAGTAGGTAATGGTCTATTTAATATCTTTTGATTTAAGATTCGTGACAATGCATATTACATCGCTTGTCAGGCCTTTAGAGAGTTTTGATTGAGGTTGCTCAAAGCAACATAAGTTGCTTTTCAAAACACAAGGAATACCAATCTATTGATGGCTTATGATCCCCAATGGAAGTCACTAGATGTTCTAAGTTCTAACTATATTATACATTAACCATTCCAAAAGCTTGACATATCCATTCATATAACCTCATTTATCAACTTCCAAGCATAATGAAATTAAACTTATTTATACTAATTTTATTTGCAAAAGTAATTAAATCATATGGAGTCCATTTTTTATGCGGAAAAATAAATCCCATTTTCTTCACAAGATCAAATACTTGTAGACAAGGAAATGATTTATCAAAAGAAAATGACTATTTGTAAAGTTCACAAAACTACTACAAAATTACAAAATTTGCACATAGGTGAGTTTTTGAAAAATATTTTAAGCTAGCAAAATATATCATTTTCCTATAAAATTTGCACACACAGTCTCAATATTCATCTAAGTGACTGTCTAACCAATATTTTTCTATCAATAGTAACATACTCCAAATCAAGCCAAACTCCCCAAGAAACCCTATCTAGATGTTAAATCATTTTATTTCGATCATCTCTAATGATTTTTAAATTCCTAGTACTCTAGCTACTTTTAATTTTCCTCATCTGAGAGTTTGATTTTTTTTTCTTGAATTTTCTTCTTCCTTGCATAACCTACCTCAATCCTACCTCAATCTAGGCATTCAAATAACAAGCCACCTCTCTTGCAATTAGGCACTCAAAAAATTGTAATTTATCCTACGAGAATTGGATGTTTGTAATTCCTTTCCGAACAATCTCCAAGAGCACAAGATAATGTCACGCAAATATTGGTCATTTGAAAATTTTTAAATGGATTATAATGCAACAATAAAGATCCCACACACATGCCTAGAAATAGAATTTTTTTAATCCCTTATAATTATTGTTTTAACTTTAAATTAGAAAGCCTTCACATTCATCTCCTAAAAAACATACAAGTCAACAGCGTTTCCAAATCCACCAATTTAATACTAAATATTCCAAAAGTGTGCAAAGAGTGCCTAAAAGCCTTTCTTGAAAAGAAAATTAAACATCACAACAAAACAAAAATGCAACTTTTGTGTGTGATGCAGGATTGTTATATACCCCTAGATATTCCTATTCCACCAATTTAATACTAAATGTTCCAAAAGTGTGCAAAGAGTGCCTAAAAGCCTTTCTTGGAAAGAAAATTAAACATCACAACAAAACAAAATTAAAACAAAAATGCAACTTTTGTGTGTGATGCAGGATTGTTATATACCCCTAGATATTCCTGCACCAAACATTTCAGATAAGTAAAATTTTTTGAGTTAGAAAGCCATGAACATTTGAGAATAATGTGTTTCCTCTTCAGCCACCTCTCTTTCTTATCCACTTGTTCTTTCTTTCATTCGCCTTGCTCTGAAAATTACTACCTCCCTCTTTCTTATTATTTCTTCTATTTCTTCCTCTTATGAAACTCATCTTACCATAATATGATGCCCACAAAGGCTCATCTTTCCATTATACTTCATCTTCTACATACAAATCAACATTAGCAAATTCATCAAAAATCTCAACTTCCTCTTTTGTATATGTATCCTTTAATCTCATCTTCTTGCATATCAATAAAATGAAGAATACCTTGTTGTCTCTCAACTTATGACACCTTATTGTTGCACTTAACCTCTTCCATTTTTCAACATTATATGGTCACTTCATCCACACAAAAATTAGCCTTGGTACGAATATCAACAAAATTTGAAAAGTTGACAATTATTTTTGAAATTACCTCTTCCCATATTGCTACAACATCCTTATCTTTCACCTTAATATCTTCAAATAGGTATCTATCAACTGCAACCACTTTCTTTTTTTCATTTATCACCTCTCCTTGAAACAATCTTTCTAATCTTTGCATCTCCCCTTTATCGGAAGATTGTGTTCTTCATCAATTTCCTTGTCAAATATCAAACTATTGAAGCTTGTTTAAATTCATCAATGAAGTTTCATACACCTTTTGTATGTAAATCAGTGTTAACATGATTAGAAAAATTCAATTATACCTCCTTTGTTGTTGTTCCAACTTCCTCATGAAAATTCTCTCCTGTACCTTTCATGCCTTCATTTTAAAAGAAAATTAACTCACATGGAGGACTTTAACAAGAAACAAAATTCAAAAATTTTACAATTTTTTGGGGCACATCTTCTCTGCAAATATTTAAATCCTCATGTCTTAACACCACCTTGGTTTCACTCATCTTTTAAAATCTGTTTTTTTTTCTCCATCTAATAGCTCTCATGACTACCTTGAACATTATCAACACACCTGCAAATTCTTTTCTTTTTCTTTTATCTATCCCTCTATTCTTTGCGAGCTAATTTCTTTCACTTTTCCTCATTCAATCTTTGGAGCAACTTGCAAGTTCTTTCTCCATCCTTGCTACTATTGATTTTTGCCTCTTAACCCCATTAAGGGCTGAATTTTATATTGGTTAAAAAAATTGTGAGACACCAAAAAGAGGCACCCCAATCTACTCTTCCAGTTCCCATAACTTGACCCTTAAAGTTCTTTCAAAAAGAATAGTTTTTTTTTTAATGTTTTCAAACAAAATAACATAGTTTTGCTTCAAAGATGTGTTGTTAATGTTGCTTCATTGTATCAGACACCTTATTGTTGTAGATGTCTTTTGAAAATGAGTAAAACACTCTATTAGGTCATGCTCATTTGGTAATTGAAGAGGTATTAATTATTTTTCCAAAAATCACTATTTTTTCCTTCCATTTTAAGCAGCCAAATTGAAAAAAGTAAGACAATAATGGAATGTCAAAAGTCACTTGTCTTGTGAACATTCAAGGCATCAAAATTGGAAAAAAAATAAATAAATATTAATTCTTGTTTACAAGTTCCCTCTGACATACTAATGAACCCTTCAACCCTTCAAACCTTGAAATTGTGTAATATAATCACACCAAACAACCTAGTTTCTTTTGATTTTTGAAATGGAAGTCAAGCCTTGTTAAATGAAGATATTATCCTTACAAGCACTCTGCAAGAAGGTATTGAAGCCCAACATACACCAAAAATGCAAAAATTAACCATTAAAAATAATAATATTTTAGTGATGTAGGAGTGCTTGTGAGCCCTAATGCACCTACATTACTTTATCTACTTTGAAATATCTTGCAATAAAATTCATACTCAACTACCTTAATAGAAATTATAAAAGATGCTTACTCTACCCACTCTCTCTTATTGGAGGAACTCTACACCTACCTAGCCTTATTTCTATTGAAAGACAACCAACATGCTCACCATTACAAGACCCCTGCAATAAACTAACAAAACATACAACTCGCCTCAACACATCTCATACCACCTATTCTGATACCATATAATGTGGTATAATAAGGGGGGGTTTTGTCAAACCACCCATCCAGACGTCCATAACCATGCATACACCCTCATTTCTTAGCTTCTAGGAAGATCCAAAAATAATTTATTAAAAATAATTTTGTTGCAAAAATCTTGAAGTTATATAGAGTCCTTGATTTTTAATGTCGCAAAATAACTCTAAATTTCTTCACAAGATTAAACACTTGTAGACAAGCAAATGATTTATCAAATAGAAATAACTTTATTTCTAAAGCTCGCAAAACTACATTAACAAAATTTGTAAACAAACAAGTTTTTAAAAAATATTTCAAGCTAGCAAAACATGTCCTTTTCCTTTGAAAATTTGCACAAACAAAATTCCAATATTCACATATAAGAATGCATAATCAATTTTTTCTATCAAGAAAGTAATAACATCGTAGTCCATTTTAATCCAAATCCAAAATATCTAGAAAACCCTACTTAAGTGTTGAATCCTTTCATTTCAATCATCTCTAATATTTTTAAAATCCTTATTATCTCCACCTACTTGTAAGTGGCATCCTTTGAGATTTTGATTTTGTTTTTCCTTGAATCTTCTTCTTCCTTTTTTAATCTCTCCTTAACGGGGCAATCAAATAATCAAGACATCCATCTTTCAAGTAGGCACTAAGAAAATTGTAAGAAAATTGTAACTTCTCCTTTAAGAATTCAATGAGCTTGTAACTCCAAGTGTCAAAGATAATGCCAAAGCCGAAATAAGGAATTTCAAATTTTCAAAATGGAGCACATTGCAGCAATAAAGATCTCACTCACATACCTAGAATTGATTTTTTAATCCCTTAAATTTATTGTTTAAGCTTCAAATTGAAGAGTCTTCGCATTCATCACACTGAAAATATGAGATTCAATAGTTTTCCAAGTCCAATTTAATATTAAATATTTTTAAATAGTGCAAAGAATGTCTAAAAAACTTACCAAAAAGTACAACAAAAAATGAAACAAAAATATAATTTTTTTTAAATGTGAAACGAGATTGCCGTGCACCCATATAGATATTCTTGCATCAAACTGTTTCTACATGGTATTCCTTCAAATGAACTTTTAACATCGCTTTTCATCATCAAGACCTCCTTCAACTAGTCTGTCACGGAGCAGTACGCACAGTTGCATTCTACCATGAGTAGGGAAATACAAATGACATCAAGATAATATAAAGTTGAGCCTAACCAAGCTGATTGGCTTAACTGGTTTTCTTCAAACGCTTCCTCCACGTGAGAATGGATTTGTGCATCTGCACTACTAGAACTTCCCCAACTGATGTCCATGGAGAAAATCAACGATAGGGATTCGGAACCCATGATCAATGGCTACAACATCCTAAATTAGATATACACTGATCCTAGAAGCACCATTTGTGGAGAGGGAGAGATGACAATGAGGGCCCTAAGGAATCTACTGGATTGCACAGGGGAATACCATGTTCGATGATTTCACGAAGATTACTCCAAGCCTAATGCTAACTTGACATACTATCACCTTATGTTTGATCAATGACACAATTAGAGAGGTAGATGTAGTTAGAGGCTTAAGTGGCTTTCTTATATAGATATTTTTGAGAGGGAAAGTCTAGTTTTTCATCTCTTTCAGCATCTTTTAGATGCAATGAGTGTTAAGTATTTCATTCATTTTTATGAGATATGAGTACTTGGGAACCATTACTCATGAAACATGGGTCAGTGAGTTTGAATTGAAAACTACAAAGTTGAATCCTGATAGCAATATCACAATTTGATTTCCTGTGGAGAATATCTCCTACTTATGCATTGATGAACTAAAGAGGCTCTATTGTGAATGGTTCATAAGGCACAACACTTGCTAAAGGTTTTGCAAATGGGGTGGTAATTTAAGTGGGCTTAAGCTTGGAGGAAATTCCATGGTTAAGCACTCTTCAATTGGAGTAGTAGTGGGATGGGTGACCTCCGAGGAAGACCCAATGCTTCACCCCTGTTAACACCACCTAGATGCAATGAGTTCTAAGTGTTCTATTCATTCTCATACGAGATGGGAGCTTGTGAACCACTATTCATGAAACATGGGTCAGTGAGTTTCACTTGAAAACTACACAGTTGAATCTTAATAGCAATATCACATATTATCTTTTAATAGATATGTGTACAAAATATCAATTTATAATAAAATCAAAATGACATTAAATATGTTTTATAATATCATTTATATATTTTGTTATCCTCAATTTTAGCTCAAATCATGGGATAACCCCTAGAAAATGTGTTCCTTTCATATCCCACATCCTCTAAGCGCACATATTGGGGCATTTTACAAGTCTTCTTGGACCACAATTCAATCCCTTAAACAGTTGTTTTGATCGGATTTTTTTATTTTTTTTTGGGTCAAAGTCTCTATTTAGACTTTTTTGGGGGGTTGCTCTTTTAATCATATAGGCAAGAGCAAACTTGTTTCTCGTCACTGCTTATATCATGTGCAATCAAGTTTTTTTTGCACTAATGCATGAACTACAAATCACACTTGCAATCTAGTTTTTCAAACCCTAATTTTCATCACCCACCTAGATGCTAATCAAGTTTTAATACTTGATTTGCATCATTCATAGTACAGTTCATGTGGCATTTAGATTTTAAACCCCAACTGGCATCATCATACTTGGTTCTGAACATTGCACTTATGTGTAGTTCATTTTTTAATACCCGAACTACACGCATAACTAACCACTGCACTCATAATGCTAATCGAGTTTTAAAACCCAATTAGCAATTGTTACTTGACACTGTCCCAACAGTTGCAGTTTGGGATTTTTCCCTTAACTTGCATCTATACAAGAACTTCTTCATGAAACCCGATTGACATGTCCATCGCATGAAATCATCACGTAGTTTGGGTTTTAAAACCCAAACTGCAACATGTTGCACTTTGTAAGTTTTTGCCCTCATTGCAAAAGTGGAGAATTTATTTGCCATTACATGAAACATGTCAGAATTTTCCTCCAAGAAATTATCCAATTTAGTACTACAACTTGATTCCTTATGCCAAATCCTACACATCGGGACTAGAAGACTTTGAAGTACAAGCTACTTAGCAAAGATATGAACACTTCTTGGCGACGAATGTTGATGATAAGAATGTGCCTCTAGACACTTAGTTTATTTTCCATATGCATTATGTTATTTGTTTATGATATTTTAAATGTAATTTGTAAAATTGTAATTACATGTAAGAACAACACAAATCCAATGTCAAATAGGATTATGTTGTTGAATAAGTTGTGTTAGTTGTAACTTTCCCTTTTTTCTCATAAGCTCTCTGTTATATATAGGATTATGTTGTTGAATAAGTTGTGTTAGTTGTAACTTTCCCTTTTTTCTCATAAGCTCTTTGTTTTATATATATATATATATATATATATATATATATATATATATATATATATAAGGGGGTTGTAAATATCATCTTTTACCATATGCAACAAAACTTTGTCACTTTGTAAAGCATTTTAAGGTTTTGATTTTGAAATTCAAATCAACTTTCAATTAATAAAGGAAGCAAGTTGCATTCAATCTTTGTGTTAAATTGAGTTGTTATGTGATGATAATATGTTAAGCATATTGAGAAGATGCTAGCATTGTTGTCATTGATGTCAAAAGCTTTATACCGGTTGCATATCTGTGTTGATTGGTTGTTGGCAGTATTGGTTGATTGTCTATTGGTTATTGGTAAGTTATATGTGTTTCAGTTATATGCACAACAAATTGTGTATGCATTTTTTGGTTGTGTTGTTGGGTGTACTTTTTCACATTATTGGAACACATCTCTTTGGTACATTTGTGAGTTTCGATGATTGCAAATAAATGAATTTTTTGGATTGTACTTGTTGATTAATGATTTTTAGATTTCTTCCAGGTATCCCTGCTGCTTGGATATTCTTGCAGTTCATCAGATAGTTTTAGTACAACAGTTATATATTGGTTTTGGGCAGATTCTATTAGGTTTCATATATCGGTCCGTTCAGAAGTTTTGTTGATCAAGTCATGGACTTGGTTGTAGTGTTTCGATGGTTTCACAATTTACCTACCTTCGGTAATTGTTCTATGTAATGTGCATATCTTAAGGGTGACCTATCTTTAGGTTCTATAGTAATGTGGTATGAAGATTTTTTATGTATGACCTATATTTAGGTTCAATGGTAGATTGTTAAATAAAATTAGAATATCTTTTGTATTGAAGCCTGCATGTTTTGTGGCTTGGCTGACATATGTAGTTATCTTATGAGGTATATATAAATAGAGAAATCATTTTGTATTCAATGCATGTGTGGATGAGCAAGGAAAAGCATAAATTGATATAGTGCGAGTTTGTTTCAGTGTATCTTTGGCAGTAGTGTGTAAGCTGAAGAAGGTTGAGTGAAGTATTATTGTGGTATCAAGAGAAGGCTTTACATAATGTGTTGCAAAAGTTTTGGGATTTGTTATGGTTCGTGATTACTGTGCTATCAACTGGAATTGTTTCATGCATAGGAAGATGCAATTTCTTCAGTTCACATCCTGTCTGTAAGACACTATTTTGTATTATAGCTTTTGTATTGACAGTTAGCATTTCTTATTTCTGGGTAGTTAGCTCAACCAATAGTGAGCGAACCGAGAGTGAGCCCTTGTAAAAATTACCTTAACCGGTGTTTACTTTCATGAGAATTAGTTTCTCTGTGGTTTTTCTTAGTTTGGGTTTCCATGTTATATATGGTGTTATGGTGTTCATCATTCTTGGTCTTTCATGCTTTTATCAATCTTAATCATTTGAATGGGTAAGTGCAAGAAGCTGAGTCCACTTATGGTGGAACTTTCATAATTAGCCAAATTCGCGAAATCACACTCAATGAGACAAGTTCTCGCTTAGAATGAATGAGGTCTCGTTTAGATTCAGGATCACGAGCCTAAAATTTAAGAAACGAGATCCTGTTTCAAAAAACAAAATGGGATCCCGTTTTGAAAAACTAAATGGGATTTCAAAACAGGATCTCGTTTTGAAAAAAATATTAACTTTTAAAGAAAACCTTCCATCGAGTCATTTGTATGTTATGATTTTAGAGAAAGGTAAACGGGGTCACGTTTACTAAACAAGATCCCGTTTCTAAAAAATTTAAATTCCAAGTTCGCTTTCACCATTGGCTTTTGGTTTGGAAAGAGGCTTGGGTAGCCGAACCATAGCCTTGGACCTGGTTTGACCTGCAACTTGAAGGTTGTGCTAGTGTCCATACAAAATAAGGACTTTAGACATATATCTGAAGATGTTTTCAGAGGAAAACTTTGACAAAATAAAAACCCATTATAGATCAGACTGTGTAGATTCCAAATATATAATTTGTTTGTAAATTTGATTAATTTTTTTATTTTTCATTGAATTCCTATTGAAACAGGTCTACAAACTAAAGATAGCAGGCTATTTTTTTATTTTAATAACTTTTTTATTTGAAAGTTTCTTGCAAAAAAATTATACTACATCAAACTAGAGACGATTCTACACACTTCAAAAACAATTTTAAAAAAACATATGTTTTGGTCAAATTATGCATGTCGTACACGAGAGATTTTAAAAGCAACAATTATGCCTAATAAAAAATTAATAAAAAAAATATACTCAACAAAAAAATATTGCCATCAATCTTAATTGTGTTACATACCATTTCTCAAAAGGATTCTGAGAAAAAGTTTCATTTAGGTCAAATTTTGCTTGTCGTACACAGGCATAGTATGGTCCTGAAATAGGGACTTTTAAAATGTGGGTTTTAGTAATGCCTATGGAAAATGAAGTTTTATCATCTGAGTATTAAAATAAAATATATATTGGGAAAGTAGACTTCAGTAAATACAACTTCTAATACTGATGTTTTTTTAAGATTCAATCAATAAGTGCTTCAAATATTCATATCAAACGGGATGAATTTGAAAAAATAGGAAAAACGGTTCCATTTTTTGGCCAAAAAGTGGACTCAACTTCTTGTTGGCACCCGAATGGTTTATGTGTATATTGGATCAGTAAAAGTTTTAGAAAGTAGTTTGGAATAACTCATTTACCCCCCCCCCCCCAATCTCATTNAATAACTCATTTCCCCCCCCCCCCCCAATCTCATTTATTCGGCATGTTCAACAATTGGAATCAAAGCTTGGTCTCTTGCAGATAGAGCTTAACCACCCGAGGGAGAACTAGTATGTTTGAATAGATGGAAGGAGAATATTGTTTTAATGAAGATTGGCAGATCGTGATGAGCGACATTGAGTGCACTTAATCAGAGAATGAGGAGTTGAAAGAAAACCTGAAGGAATACTACCTACCTATTATAGTTGGGTGTTACCATCAACTAGCAAATGCTATAGCCGAAGAAAAGAAAGAAGAACAAAAGAAAGATAATCAACTCACGGGGAGGAGAACTACTTCTCTTTGTTCATCGGATGGCCATAGAATACTAGGGGCCCACCCCGAACTGATGGATGGGGGCGCCCACGAAAAGAATAAAAGAATTCTCCCCTAGCCCCTATTTTATAATGTATCTCAAAGCAAAGGGATCATCCAAAAATTCAAAGCAAGGCACAAGGAAGTAAGTCAGAAATTGAAAGAGTCAAAATAAAACATGAAAAATCTGGAAAAGAAGTTTAGTGATACTAAAAACAAAGAGGAATTTATAAACGAAGAATTCAAATAGAAGTTGGAAGATTGGAAGAAGAGCAAGGAGATCAAAGAACATTATCAATCATAAAATAGAGGAATAGAAGAAAACTAAAGAGAATCTCAAGGACATCATCAAGAAGAAGTTGGATGAAAATGAAAAGCTAGATCAGGAATTAAGGATGCTGAGATCTAAAGCAAAGGTTTGTGAGAGAGGTACTATTTTGGATCAACTTTTAGCCCTGCAGAAGAGTCACAAGGACAAAGAAGGATTAGGTTTTACTGGTGAGTGTTAGATCTAAAGAATAAAGGCAAAGAGAATGAAATTGAAGTTGAGGAAAATTCTAAGGTAGAAAGAAAGGTCAAGAATCTGAATACATCTACAAGAAGGCCTCCATTCATGCAACCGAGTTCTCAAAGGTACTTGTCTTTAACGGTTATTTTTTTTATGCAAGAAATTTGGTCATAAGGTTGTTTATTGTAAGAGGAGGAAGGAATAGAAGTTTCAATGCTTTAATTGTCATAAGTTTGGTCATAAAGCTAATCAATGTAGAAGTCAAGTTTCTAATCCGGTTAAGAAAAGTGGAATGAACAATATTTTTCATGGGAAATGCTATGTGTGTCACAATTATGGTCACAAGGTCAATGAGTGCAGATCTAGAGTTCATTCAACAAGGTCAGGTCAGAGAAATATCAATTGTTTCAAATGTGGTCAGACTGGTCATTATGCTAACGCATGCAAATTTGTTGATGCTCTAGTAAAGTTGCAGTATCAAGTGAATCTCAGAAGACAACTATGGTATGGAAGAAGAAAGATGTTGGAGAAGAGAATTTTGTGGTATCGGATCCCAGTACTAGCTCTTATGGTAACTAAGCTGAATTCTTTGGCTCACGAAGAGTATTAGCATGATATATCAGTCACTTCCCCTACTCTAAGGGGATACCAGTTGCAACGAGCTTGTCTCTGGTATGTTGGATGAATAATTAATGATTATAATTGTTTCAAATGATTGATGTGTGTTGTAAGAATTGGTTGCGTCAGCGATAATTAATTTTTGGCGAGAATTGTAATTATGAAGGATCGTGGTTATAAAAGTGAATGTTTTAAATCATTTTTGTCACCATTGCAAGAAGAAAAATTCAGAATTTTTAGCAAAGCTTGTGAGAGTTTGAGAAATATATTCAAGTGTGAAGATGGAATCTCAATTGGTTGTTCATGCTACCGGCACAATCGTGTCAAGGATGTTGAAGAAGGCAAAATTGAAAGAATTTGATCATGGTAGAATCAGACAACTAGAAGTTGGCTTGTCAGCAGAAGAATTGTAGAGATTTTGTAACTTGGGATTGGATATTTGGGGAGAATTTCCTTGGTTCGATGAAAAGGAATTTATCATGTTTTTGTTGAGTCAATTTTGAGATGGAAACCTAGTTTTGGATAAACCCTATGCAGTAACAAAGGAAGTAATTGAGGATATTATAGGATTGTGCAATATTGGATACCTTCCAGGAAAGAAGATGATTAAATATAAGTGAAGTATTTGGTAGATATCAATTGTGATCAGCACGCACTCTTGATAAACACACTTGAAGATCTAGTGGTGAGGTATGTTTCCTATGGCATAACTTACAAAAATTTCTTTCAAAATCCTGATGGTGCCACATCTGCTGTAGCGGTCTACATTGCACATAAAATGGTTAGGGAAGGTGTTCAATTTGATCTATGTAAATTGTTATTGGGTAATTTTCTTGAGAATGTCAAAATGTCAGTGGAAGATGGTTATGGATTTCAGTTTTGATCTTTGGCTGTATGCCTGGTGTTCTATTTCTTGAGGTCCTTACTGGGTAAAGAAAACACAGTGTGGAGATCTGGAATCCCTGTCAGAAAAAAAATTTACAGATATCTTAGGTTTATTGAAAATAGAGAAGATGATTACAAGTCATACTTTACGTCATTATAGATGAGTATTTGCTCTAGTTTGGTTGTATCTAGTGTTGTTCCTGTGATTCATGTTGAGGAGGGTTCCTCCTCTTGTCAGAAGAATTTGGATGTTGTTTTCAGTGGTTCCCTTATGAAACCTAAGAGAGAAATATCAGTGATAAAAGAAAAGTGATTGTTACTATTTTAGAGTATAAAGAAGAAAAGGATGAGGATGAGGATCAGAAGGAATCAAAGGAGAAGGAAGAAGAAGAAGAGGTTGAAAAATATGAATTTTATCTCTCAGAATCTAACCCTGGGGATTTTGATGTGGTTCAGCCTATGCTAGAGAATGGTGAGTTTGACATAGTTGGTGATTTATGGTCAGGTTGTTCTTCGGTGAGCAGAACAGAGATTGAGGATATGTTGACTGATCACTTGATCAGTAAGAAGACCATTATGTCTGATGTATCAAGTGTTCTATCGATTGAATTGGTGAAAGTTGTTGAAGGAAGATTGCTGCAATATGGTGCATATTATTGCATAATCAAAAAGTATATTGAGAAGAGGTGTATCGATGCTAAACAGAGACTATCTAGGATAATCAGTGAAATAAAGGGTTGCATAAAAGAAATTCTATATGCTTACAAGTATTGTCTTCGTTGGCTTGTTACAGTTGACAACTTCAGAGGAAGAATTGAATCTATTGTGACAAAATTGAATGAGTTAGGAAAGACATATGATTACTTCAAGGATGAAGGAGGAAAATAGAGGATAAAGGTTGGTCAACTTCAGGGTGAGATGTTGTACTTACAAAGACAGAGAGAAGATTTGGTGAAAACATTCTGGTTCGTGAAGGACTTGGTTGAAGTATGGTTAGAGCATATTTCTGGTATCCATGTTGATGTAGAAGATTATGAGTGGTGGTTCCAGTCTCCGAACTAGGCTACATAATTTGACATACTAGTGCAACATGACAATCTCTGTGCTCAGATAGATGTTTTTGTGGCTGAGTGGAAGAGGAAGCTTCCAATCATCAAAGAAAGAGGTATATGAAAGTCTTAATAGTTAGGATTTTCGTCCTTCTTTGAATTTCTAGGTTCTAGTGTGTGGTCCTTCTCTATTATGGAAAAAAGGAGGGAGATCATTAGAAAAAGCAAATATTAAATTTATATCTAAATCAGGGGGATTTTTATGAGTTTCAGTATTTTGAATCTTTTTGGAGTTTTTATTGTTTTTCATCAATGCCAAAGGGGGAGATTGTTAAACGTATTGAGAAGATGTTGGCATTATTTTCATTGATGTCAAAACCTTTATACCAGTTGTATACCTGTGTTGGTTGGTTGTTGGTAATATCAGTTGATTGTTTGTTGGTTGTCGGTAAGTTATTTGTGTTTCGATTATATGCATAATAGATTTTGTACATGCAATTTTTGGTTTTTTTGTCGGGTGTACTTGTTCCCATTACTGGAACAAATCTCTTTAGTACATCTATGAGTTTCAGTGATTGTAAATAAATGAATTTTTTGGATGGTACTTGTTGACTACTGAGTTTCATATTTATTCCAAGTATCGCTATTTCCTGGACATTCTTGTAGTTCATCAGATGTTTTTGGTACAACATTTATATTCTAGTTCTTGACAGATTCTATCAAGTTTCATCTATCGGTTGGTTCAGAAGTTTTATTGATCAAGTCATGGACTTGGTTGTGGTATTCTGACGATTCTAGAATTTACTTGTCTTCTGTAATTGTGCTATGTAAAGTGCATATCTTAAGGGTTGCCTATCTTTAGATCATGTACTACATGGTATGAAGACTTTTTATGTATGACCTATATTTAGGTTCGGTGGTAACGTGTTAAATAAAATTATAATATATTTTTCATTGAAGCTGACATGTTTTGTGGTTTAGCCAACATATGTAGTTATCTTTTCAGATGTATACATAAACAAAGAAATCATTTTGTATCTGATGCGTGTGTGGATGAGCGAGGAAGAGAAGAAGTTGATATAGTGTGAATTTGTTTCGATGTATCTCTGGTAGTAGTGTGTAAGTTGAAGAAGGTTGAGTGAAGTGTTACTGTGGTGTCAAGAGAAGGCTTTACATACTATGTTTCATAAGTTTTGGTATATGCTAGCAGAATATCTGTACCAGATCTACTACAGTTGGTGATTACTGTGCTATCAACTGGAACTATTTCATGCATAGGCATATGCAATTTCTTCAGTTCACATTTTGTTTGTAAGACACTATTTTTTGTTATATCTTTTTTATCATCAGTTATCCTTTCTTATTTTTGGGAAGTTAGAACAACCAACAATGATCCAAACAACAGTGAGCAAACCAGCAGTGAGCCCTTGTAAAAATCGCCTTCATCGGTGTCACTTAATCGGTGTTTACTTTCATGAGAATTAGTTTCTCTACGGTTTTTCATAAAAGTAGTTTATAATCCACATATGGTTTACCTATCCAATTAATGATTATTTCTTGTAGGTTGTTAGTTAAAAATCTAGAATTTCAATATGTTATAGTGTTTTCTCCCATAGGATTTTGGAGACAATTTTCTACTCATGTTTATAAACAAATCAATCTTGTCAAAAGTTTGGAATGCCAAGGAAATGATTACCTATAAAGAAAACTATGAATTATTCTTATAAAATAACTTCATATATTTTTGTATGCCTAGAGAAAATATATACAAGGGTAGGAACACAGTGCCTGGTTTTTCTCACACAATGCCCCCAGAAATGTAGGAACAAAAATCAGAAAAACTTGAATGCCTTAAACATTTAATTAGATGCAAAAACATATACACACATAATAGTATCATTTCAAGTACATGATCATTGAAACACTCAAATGGTGCTAGATTATCTCCAGTTATAAATAGGATCACAAATAGAAGAAATAAAAAATTTAGCCTTTCTTGTCTTCCTCCCATACAAGCAAAAAGTGGTACTATTAGAGTACTTAAATATACCAGCTTGAGGAAAAACAAACCCAGTGAAGCATACTGGTGCAGATCACCTCCCTTTTTGATGTTTTTTGTGTGTTTAGGGTTGTTTTAGGAGTATTAGGTTGGGTTTGAATAAGATCCATTAGGTTTTGGATCTCAACTTGTTCATTCATGTTGTAAGAGCAAAATTGCTCCTAGGTGACAATATGGTTGTTTTGGCTTAGAATGGTCAAAGTTAATATTTTTGAATAACTTGTGGTTTTAGTGTCTTCTAGGACCCTAATTATCCTAACTAGGGTCATAGGAGTGGAAAATAGTCATCAAGTTGACTATTATAGTCAAAGAGCAAAAGTGCTAAAAAGTTGCGAGCAACTTTTGCAAAAAGTTGCAAATGGAAGTTTGAGCGGTTGTAACCACCCATGCTCGGGTATTTGAGCATGGATTGATGATTTTGGAATGGTTAATAGAGTTTTGGATTGCATAGTACTTTTAAAAACATTCTGTACGGATGGCTCTATGTGTTTCTTTGTAAATCATAGTGTTTTCTGCATTTTATATGACTGTGTACGGATTAGATTAGGTGATCTGACCCCATGG
Organism: Thuja plicata; assembly: GCA_018584345.1. Classification (NCBI taxonomy): domain Eukaryota; kingdom Viridiplantae; phylum Streptophyta; class Pinopsida; order Cupressales; family Cupressaceae; genus Thuja; species Thuja plicata. Next base: position 5,159,320 of record MU226176.1, on the reverse strand, counting down.
GGGTGTATTTCATTGAATTAGATTTGTTTTTCATATAGAAGTTTTCTTTCAAATTAATTAGGTGTGGAGTTACATTAGGATTTAAGCCACTGTGTTTGCAAGCTTAATTTGCAGAGTTGCAGGAGAAAAAATGGCTCTAACCTAAGCATCCATGGTTGAAAATGGCTGAAACCATGTGGGATGATGGGTTAGGGTCTTTACATATTGTTTTTGTACTTTTTTTTTCAAGTGAATTCCTAAGCTTGGAGTGAAGCCCTATGGCTGACTGCTAGAAGTAGGTGAGCCTGGACAGGGTAAATATAGGATTGTAATCAAGCACCCATGATCTTGGATGGATGACTTAGTGGAATTTTTGGGAGCCCTAAAATTTCACCTTGAAGGATCAAAAGCTTTCATATGGTGAAAGAAAGATTGAAGACCAAATTGAAGACAATTGATGCTGACTGGTCCAGAGGCCTAAAAGAAAGGCTGAAAACTAGGGCCTGATAGTAAATAGGGTTGTGAGTGCATTGAGACACTATGGTTTTGGATTCTTGAAGATCTAGTGGATAGCTTTCATATTTTCAAGGTCTTATGTGAGTTTTTTTGGAGGAAATTGGACCATTTGGCTCAAAACAATGAAATTAGACCTACTAGGAATAAGCCTAATTAGGCCTCCTAGTGTATTTGACAACAATTGGATTGTTGGAGTGTCCAAAAGTGTTGTAAATGTTTCCAAAAGACTTTGAACAGACCAAGAACATAGGCAAGAGTCTATGAGGTGTATGGGGAAGATCCTAAGAAAGGGTTTGGGTTTCTATGGGAAGTTCTAGTGGAAGATCAAGAAGAATAGTGAACTAGTTGTAATGGAATGAACCTTGTATCTTTATAAAGTCAACTATACCTAGGAGGCAAGTTGGTAAGGAGGGTCTAGGAGATCCAAATTGGTGAAGAACACATAGGAGGAGTAACCATTGGATGGTTAGAAGGATTCATAAGCATTTTGGAAGAAGGAATCACTAGAACTCTAGACCCTCTGCATTAGAGTGGTATCAGAGCCAGAATTTCTTGAATTTTAGTGTATGTCTGAAGGGGAGGAGAGCCACAAGGTTTACAACATGCCACCCAAGGAAATGAGCAAAGATGCCATAGTGGACTTGGTCCAAAATCTATTGGCAAAAGCTAATTTGATAGAAACAAAGGGTAAGAGGAAAGTCACTGAATGGGGAGATGAGAGTGATGAAGAAGATGAAAGCCAGACAGGAGAGTCCATTGGAAAAGGGAAAGAAGTGGAGATGGATAAAGAACAGAAAGTGTTCTTAGATGCCTTCAAGTCCCTTAATAAAGATAGTATGGAACACATACCCTACTATTGTGGCATCTTGAATGGTGAAGAGTTATTGGATTGGCTAGAGGCCATTGACAACCAGTTTGACTACAAAGAAGTGTCATAGGAAAAGAGATCCAGTTATGTAAAGGCTGGACTCGAAGAATCTACATTGGTGTGGTGGAACATGATGCAGGATGATAGGGTAGCCACTAGTAAGAAGAAGTTAGCTTCTTGGGAGAGAATGAAGATCAGATTGAGGGCACAATTGTTGCCCACTGATAATGAGATTCAAATGTATCAGAAGTTGCAGAACTTGAGACAAAAAGAGTTGACAGTAAATGCCTACACTGAGGAGTTTCACAAATTGAAGCTAAGGGAAAGAAGACAAGAAGAGGAGGTAGAAAAGGTAGCAAGGTACCTCAATGGATTGAGACAAGGAATCCAAGATGAGATCAGTATGATGGCTCCTAATAGTATGCACAAGTGTTCTCAATTAGCCTTGAGAGCAAAGAAGGCTAGAAGGAGGAATGATTTCCATCAAAGAGGAAGGGGTGATAGCAATAGAGGATTCACATGCAGGAGTAACTTTGGCAGAGGACAAAGCCCAAGTAGACCAGAAGAGAATCAATCTATGGGCAATAGTGGGAGTAACCAGTATAGAGGGTCATTTCAAAGAGGAGGATTCAGAGGAAGAGGACCGCCAAGGGGTAGATTCCAGTCACAAGGGAGGTCCAATTTTGTCTTCCCTGGCAGATGTTACAATTGCAATCAAGTGGGTCATACAATGGGAAGATGTCCTGACAAGACTTCCACATCATCTATGGGAGAAATAAGAAATCAGTTGGTGCAAGAAGATGACACAAAAAGTGTCACTTCTCCAATCTCCAAGGTAGGGCCAGTATTGGATGGAGAGAATCTAATGTTGAGGAGGACTTTGTTGAAAGTTCCTAGTGTCACAGAAGTACCTCAAAGAAATAATTTGTTTAAGACTACTTGTAGGTCCCATGGGAAGATCTGCAAGGTGATAGTGGACTCTGGATCCACGGAGAATATAGTGTCAACTGAGATGGTGGTAAACTGAAACTTAGAAGGATACCTCACACTACCCCCTACAAAGTATCATGGCTAAACAAGGGACAGCAAATAGTGGCGGATGAACAAACTATGGTGGAGTTTGAAATAGGAGATAATAAGGAGAAGGTCCTATGTGACATATTTCCCATGGATGCATGTCATCTTCTTCTAGGATGCCCATGGAAATATGATGTGAAGGCCATTCATGATGGTGAGAAGAACAACTATGCGATTACTAAACAAGGAAAGAAGTTTTAGATGGATCCCTTACAAGAACCTAATGAGGAGAAGCATGGGGGAACCAGTGTGATACTCTTGAGTGGAAAGGAGTTTCTAAAGGCTATGAAGAAGGAGAAAGGGGTATGTTGTGTAGTGATAGTGAAGCCAAAGGAGGAGACTAAAGAGAAAGCCAATATGCCACGAGAAGTACAAGAACTATTGGAAAAGTACCATGAAATAGTGGATAATGGATTGACTAGTGCCTTGCCACCTATGAGGGATGTGAGACACCAGATAGACCTCATACCTAGAGCTAATCTACCTAACAAGGCAGCATATACGATGACACCAAGTCAAAATGCAGAGATAGAAAAACAGATTCAAGATTTGTTGGAGAAAGGGCTAATAAGGAAGAGTTTGAGACCTTGTGTTGTGCCAACTGTCCTTGCACCTAAGAAGGATGGAAAATGGAGAATGTGTACTGACTCCAGGGCTATAAACAAGATCACAATCAGATATAGATTTCCCATGCCCCAGATTGAGGATTTGCTAGACAACTTGGGAGGTTCTTGTTATTTCTCCAAGGTGGATTTGAAGTCAGGGTATCACCAAATCAGAGTTAGGCCTGGTGATGAATGGAAAACAACCTTCAAGACAAATGAAGGGCTATATGAGTGGCTAGTAATGACCTTTGGCCTAAAAAATGCACCTATCACGTTCATGAGGCTCGTGAATGAAGTGCTAGCAGATTTTATAAGTAAGTTTGTAATAGTTTATCTTGATGACATTTTGATCTTTAGTAGGTCTAAGGGGGAGCACATGAAGCATTTGGAAATGGTATTAAGGAGGCTACACCAAGAGAATTTTATTATCAATTAGGAAAAATGTGATTTATTGAAAACTGAATTAGTGTATCTTGGTTTTGTGGTTGCTAAAGGATGTATGAAGATGGATCTTGATAAGGTCAAGTCTATTTTGGAATGGCCTACACCTAGATCCATAGGGGATGTTAGGATTTTATATGGATTAGCCTCCTACTATAGGAAGTTTGTGAGGAATTTTAGTCATGTATGTGCCCCTATCCTCAACACTGGGGGAATCAAATGTCAGTTCAAGTGGACAGTAGCAGCAGATCAGGGTTTTGAAATGTTGAAGAAGATGATAGCAGAACTACCTACACTTAGGTTCCCTAATTTCAATCAGTTATTTGTAGCGGAGTGTCATACTAGAAAGATATCCATTGGGGCAGTGTTAAGTCAAGAGGGACACCCTATGACATTCTTCTCAAAGAAGTTGAATGAGGCTAAACAAAATTACTCCACCTATGATTTGGAGTTGTATGCAATGGTGCAAGCACTCAAAAAGTGGTGACATTATCTTCTACCAAGAGATTTTGTGGTTTACACATATAACCATGCCCTTAGTTTCTTGAATGGGAAAGAGAAATTGAACCAAAGACACCTTAAATGGGTGGAATCTTTGCAAGCCTACACATTTGTTATCAAACACAAGAAATGATTTAGCAACAAGGTTGTTGATGCTCTAAGTAGAAGGGTACTAGCTATACAGGAGATAAAATTGCAAAGTGTGGGAATGGATGACTTGAAAGATCTCTACAAGGAGGACAGTGATTTCGAAGATGCCTATGAGGCATGTGAAAAGTTCCAACAGGGATTCAAAGTGGACTTCACTGATTATATGTTGCAGGAGGGACTATTGTTCAAAGGACACCTATTGTGTATACCTCGGTGGTCAATAAGGGAGAACATAGTCAAGGAGAAACACCAAGGAAGCTTGGGAGGCCACTTTGGAGTGGATAAGACACTTGAGCAAGTAAATAGGCATTATTATTGGCCTAGGTTACAGTCAGATGTCAGGAAGTTTGTGGAACAATGTCAGATATGTCAAAGGGCTAAAGGAAAAATTAGCAACACTAGATTGTATCAACCCCTATCCATACCACAAAGACCTTGGGAGTGTCTAAGTATGGACTTTGTTTTGGGATTGCCAAAGACATCAAAGGGACATGATAGTGTGTCTGTAGTGGTGGATAGGTTTAGCAAGATGGCACACTTCATCCCTTGCAAACAAACCAATGATGCTTCACATATTGTAGGCCTATTCTTTAGAGACATGGTGAGAATTCATGGATTGCCATTGAATATAGTAAGTGATAGGGATAGTAAGTTTGTGGGTCACTTTTGGAGGACTCTTTGGAAGATGTTGGGAACAAATTTGTCTTTCTCTTTTGCCTATCACCCTCATTCATATGGGCAAACTGAGGTAGTCAATAGGCCTTTGGGAAATCTACTGAGATGTTTGACCAAACAGCATGGACAGTCATGGGATCATATCATAGGGAAAGCAGAATATGCATATAATGACTCCATTAATAGGAGTACTGGAAAATTCCCATTTGAGATAGTTTATGGGGCTAATCCTAGAGGGATCTTGGAGTTAAGGGATCTCAGTTTACAAGACAAAAGAATTTATCAAGGGGAATCATTTGCAGAACAGATGAAAGAGCTTCATGATCAAGTCAAAAAGACTCTGCAACAACAAGGGGAGAAGTATAAGTCCAAGGCAGACAAGACAAGAAGGGATTTTCAATTCAAGATGGGGGAACTGGTACTTTCTTACCTCGGAAAGGAAAGACTACCCAAGGGTAAGCCAACTAAATTGCTCATGAATAAGATAGGACCATTGAGGATATTGCATGAGTATGGCAAAAATGCATATGAAGTGGAATTGCCTCTAGATTTGGGCATTTTGCCCATTTTTAATGTATCTAACCTATATCCCTATAAGGGACCATCCTTAGACACTAGTCAACAAAATCTTTCAGATTTGGGAGAAGAATATTGGGTCAAATATTTTCCTACCCCACACCCTCTGCAGTTGGACAGTATACTGGACTCCAAGGTGATTAAGAAGACTAGGAAGGGTAATTACAAAGATTCTCTGGTCAAGTGGTAGGGACTACCTAAATCAGAGGCCACTTGGATGACTGAGGCAGATATTCTGAAGCATGGGGTCACCATTGAAGACCTCCTAACTCAAGGGACTTGAGTTCTTTGTCCCAGGGGAGTATGGTGCAGAGAACCTCCATTTTTAATGTTTTTTGTGTGTTTAGGGTTGTGTTAGGAGTCTTAGGTTGGGTTTGAATAAGATCCATTAGGTTTTGGATCTCAACTTGTTCATTCATGTTGTAAGAGAAAAATTGCTCCTAGGTGACAATATGGTCATTTTGGCTTAGAATGGTCAAAGTTAATATTTTTGAGTAACTTGTGGGTTTAGTGTCTTCTAGGACCCTAAGTATCCTAACTAGGATCATAGGAGTGGAAAATAGTCATCGAGTTGACTATTATAGTCAAAGAGCAAAAACTGCTAAAAAGTTGCTTGAGCAACTTTTGCAACTTTTTCAAAGGGAAGTTTAAGCGGTTGTAACCACCCATGCTCAGGTATTTGAGCATGGATTGATGATTTTGGAATGGCTAATGGAGTTTTGGATTTCATATTACTTTTAAAAACATTCTGTACAGATGGCTCTCTGTGTTTCCTTGTAAATCACAGTGTTTTCTGCATTCTATACGGCTGTGTACGGATTAGATTAGGTGATCTGACCCCATGGGGTTGTATTGATTTGAATTAGATTTCTTTTTCATATGGTATTTTTCTTTCAAGTTAAGTATGTGTGGAGTTACATTAGGATTTAAGCCACTGTGTCTGCAAGCTTAATTTGCAGAGTTGCAGGAGCAAAAATGGCTCTAACCTAAGCATCCATGGTTGAAAATGGCTGAAACCATGTGGGATGATGGGTTAGGGTCTTTACATGTTTTTTTTTTCTTCTTTTTTTTTTTTCAAGTGAATTCCTTAGCTTGGAGTGAAGCCCTATGGCTGACTGCTAAGAGTAGGTGAGCCTGGACAGGGTAAAGATGGGATTGTAATCGAGCACTCATGATCTTGGATGGATGACTTAGTGGAATTTTTGGAAGTCCTAAAGTGTCACCTTGAAGGATCAAAAGGTTTTAGATGGTTAAATAAATATTTAAGACCAAATTGAAGACAATTGGTGCTGACTAGTCCAAAGGCCTAAAAGAAAGGCTGAAAACTAGGGCCTGGTAGTAAATAGGGTTGTGGGTGCATTGAGAAACTATGGTTTTGGATTGTTGAAGAGCTAGTGGATGGATTTCATATTTTCAAGGTCTTCTATGAGGTTGTTTGGAGTAAATTGGAGCATTTGGCTCAAAACAGTGAAATTAGACCTACTAGGAATAAGCCTAATTATGCATCCTAGTGTATTTGACAACAATTGGATTGTTGGAGTGTCCAGAAGTGTTGGAAATGTTTCCAAAAGAATTTGAATGGTCTAATAACATAGGAAAGAGTCTATGAGGTGTATGGGGAAGATCCTAAGAAAGGCTTTGGGGTTCTAGTGGAAGATCAAGAAGAATAGTGAACTAGTTGGACTAGTTGTAATGGAATGAACCTTGTGTCTTTATAAAGTCAACTATACCTAGGAGGCAAGTTGGTAAGGAGGGTCTAGGAGATCCAAATTGGTGAATAACACATAGGAGGGCTAACCATTGGATGGTTAGAATGAGTCATAAGCATTTTGGAATAAGGAATCACTAGAACTCTAAACCCTCTGCATCACATACCCTTTTCTCTCCAAAACTTCATACAATATATAATGAAAAAATAGAGTCTCTACCAAAATAATCATATAAAAACAAACATGAATTTGTGTGTGATGACAACAATTATTACAATAATACAAGAAAATATTGTATAACATCAAAGACAAATTTAGTTTAATAGAATCACAACTATTAATAGTATATTTTAGATTAAATTTGTCAAGTTAGTTTATATTATGAAGATATTAATCTAAATTATTATTTATAAAATATAAAGAATAGAAAGCATCAAATATTGCAAATACTAACATAAAATAATTTTACTAAAAAAGTAAGAAAATTATATTTTTTGAAGTGTAAAATTGTTGTACAGTATATTATTTTTTATAATAACTATGGTTAATTTTATTTATATGTTATACAAATAAATATAATTATTTGAAGATCTAAATTGGATTAAAATATTAAAATTTATTTAGAAACTAAAAAATATAAGAAAAATTAATGAGATAACCATAAAAAGGTAAGAAGAAAGTCTTGGTCAGTCCACCAACGACACGGGTTGCTAAGGCCAAACGAAGTCTCCAACCTGAGTATGTTGGAGGTCTTAACTCGTCAAATGCTCATGAAAGGAGGGGAGTTGAGACTTCCCCTCTGCAAACACGAGGCTCTTATCGTGGAATGTTGGGGGCTTAAATGCCCCTAACAAACAAAGGCTCTTTAAGAGTCAATTTTTAAATACCAAATTTGACCTTCTTTTGCTTCAAGAAACTAAATTGTCAGATGAGGCAGCAAAAAAGTTGTTCACATCTTGGAAAATGGGAACTTTTTTGACATCCCCTTCGGATGGTGCTTTGGAAGGTCTTGCAGTCCTTTGGGACCCTAATAGGATTTTTGTGGAACAAATAAAATGAAATGCCTTCCCATCATACCTTTTAATGGTCTGGAGTCACAACTCTTCAACTAGCAAGGGATGTGACTCTTCATTCAATGTTATTTGTTATTGTTGGTGACTAATTATTGAGTTGGCCTTAGAAAATAATCTATTTAATCCTGGTCAGCCCTTAAGGATAAATCACTATTTTTCTTGGCCCAGTCATCCTAAAATAGAGTTAAAGTTCACTAAGGGAAGCATCCAGTATAAGTTATGGGACCTCCTCGGTACCCTCATACAATCCTTGCAAGGGGAATTGATCATTCTAGGAGGGGATTTTGACATTGTCCTCAACTATGACAAAAAATCTGGGGGAATCTTTCCCCCCATAAGGCCATGCTTGATTTCAACCAGTTTATTCACAGTAATAACCTATTAGATGTCTCTCCCAAGGTCGGTAAATTCACTTGGAAAATTGACGTATTAATTTCTACAATATTGCAGAACATCTAGATCGGTTCCTTATTTCAGATTCCTGGCTCGAATCACAGATTAATTATCATTCACTAATCCTACCTATCTTAGATACTGATCATTATCCAATTTTATTCCAAACCTATGATTTTGCCTCTCATCGTAAAGGTACTTTCAAGATCGAACCAATGTGGTTTTGAGATACTAGCTTTATTCCATTACTAAGATATTGGTGGGAGAATTCTCCATATATGGAAGGGACTCGAATATTCAAATTGGTTAAAAAACTACATCTCCTCAAGGTCAAAATTAAAGACTAGAATATTCATTGTTTTAAAAATATATTTCATTAGAAAACAAGGTTAGAATCGGAGTTAGCAGTTATAAACGAACACATCATCCTACATGGTATGGATTGTCAATCTTTTGCCAAGGAAAAAGAACTAAAGGCTGACTTAGAAGAAGTAATTTTAAGGGAAGAAATTCATTGGAAACTTAAATATCAAGAGACCTAGCTTGTTGAAGGTGGTAGAAACACAAAATTATTTCATGCTTTGACTAAGCTCAAATGGCGTAGAAATAGGATAGTACAGATTGAGACTGGTGATGGAATTATAGAAGATGAGAATGACATAGCCATGGAATGTATCTCTTTCTTCTCCAATCTTTTGACTAAGCAACCTGGACAACCTTCCAATGATCTTCTAACGTCCATCCCTGAGTGTGTCACAGAAGTCGACAACATTATGCTTATGTCACCTTTTACACTAAATGAGCTCAGAGAGGTTGTCTTTTCAATGACTTTAGATAAAGCTCCTAGGACAAATGACTTCACTATGTTATTATTTCAGAAATGTTGGGATTTTATAGGAAAATAAATACTTCTAGAATTAGAAGAGGCTAGAATACATAAGACTATGCTTAAAGAGATGAATCATACATGGATTACACTGATTCCTAAAAGAGACAATCCTAAAACATTTACAGATTCTTTCCCTATTTCATTGTGCAACTCATTGTATAAAATCTTTACTAAATACATTTATGTTTGACTAGCCAGAATCCATCCTAGAATTATCTCAGAAGAACAGGGGGCTTTTTCCCTGCAAGAGAAACACCATAAGGGGCCATTCTAGCCCATGAATTATTGCATTATATTCTACTACAAAAAAAAATCAGTAATTTCTCTTGAATTAGATATGATGAAGGCATACAACATGGTCGATTGGGAGTTTCTTGCCTTGGTCCTTACTAAGCTTGGTTTTCATAAAAAATGGATTAAATGGATCTTGGCTTGTGTATCCTCCCCATTTTTTTCAATCAATATTAATGGATCCCCCAAAGGTTTATTTTCATCATCCAAAGGTATTAGACAAGGGGACCCTCTTTCCATGTTCTTATTTATCCTTATGGTGGAGGGACTTAGCAAGTCAATCATTCATGCCAGACAAATTGGAAATTGGAAGGGTGTCTCTTTAAATGATGGAAATGACCCCATACACATAATTTATTCGCAGATGACACCCTCCTATTTGGAGAAGATTCAATATCTGAAGCTCGGGTCATCAAACAAGTTTTAGATGAGTATTCTATGGGCTCTGGAATACTTATCAACCCAGCTAAATCAAAGATTTTCTTCTTAAATGTTTCACCATTAGTTCAACAATATCTTCAAAACTTTTGGGGCTTCTCAATCAGATAATTCCCTTGCCGATACCTTGGTATCCCATTTTTCCCTGGCTCATAAAAACACCTTTTCTGGGATAAAATTATTTCTATAATTTCACAATGTATCCTTTTATGGAAACATAAGTGGCTAACCCTTTCAGGAAAAATACTTATTATTAAATGTGTCCTAAATGTCATTCCCATATACTTGATGTCAGTAATCAGTATGCCTAAGTGGACAATAGAGGAATTACAATCTATTCTTAGGGATTTCTTATGGGTAGACAATGTATCTCAGAAGAAAAAATTACCTCTTCTTGTCTGGTCTAAAGTCTGCTTGCCAAAGTCTCATAAAGGTTCGGGGATTAGGGACTTATCTTTACAAAATAAAGCCTTGGGTTCCAAATTACATTGGAGATTTTATCAAAATCCAAACAAAAAATGGGCCAAGCTAATCACATTCAAATATCTAGACTCCAATGACAGAGAAATAATTTTCACAACATCAGTATTACCTAAGGGGTCTCTTATGTGGAACTTCATGATCTCCTGTCGGGATCTCATATTACTCTCCTTGTCCTGGTTAATTCATGATGGATCCAAGGCCCAATTTTGGGAAGAATCATGGAATGAACACCCCCCTATCCTAGTTAATGGATTTGTCTCCCTTGGATGGCTATCTTAAGAATACTTGGGGTGATTGAGTGTGCCACTATTTAGATATTCATGAGGGCTTTGCAAATTGGAATATTCTTCCCTAATTTAGAGATGCATTAGACCTGGTTTCAGAGCTAAAAGCAATACTCTCTTCAAGAATTATTTTTCTCTCTCCTCTTCAAGATGAACTTATTTGACTCGGCTCCCCCTCGGGCCAGTATACGATTAAGATGGGTTACAAATCCAACTTCCAACACCATCAAAAGGATCCCTGGCCTACTAAAATTTTATGGGGTTTGGCCTGTCTTCCAAAAGAAGGTGCTTTTACTTGGCTTTCCATGCAGGATAGGGTCCTTACTGGGGCTAGGCTTGATAGGCTTGGGATTACGGAAATATTTCTTTGTACCCTATGTGGTTATTTTACGGAAACATTGGATCACTTATTCCTCCACTGCCCCTTTGCCAAAGACTCTTGGTATTGGCTCTTTCAGAGACTTGGGTGGTCAACAGCAATTGTTCCTACTATATGTGATCAATTTAAATCATGGCCTTTAATGTTTAAGTCCTCTACATTTTTTTCCCTGTGGGAAACCAATCCCTCAATACTTGTCTAAAACATTTGGCTTGAGATAAATGAGAGGGTATTCAATAACAAACCTTCTCCATGGAACATATTATTTATAGAATAGAAAAGTCAATTTCTGAAGTCATGATATTCTATCATAATAAACATATTAATAACAAAAAAAATCACAAAATAGGACTTTTTCATTCATGATAACTGGCCCCTTCTCTAAATTCTACTAGCCCATGGTTGCCAAATCTCAAAGTCATCTAAATTAGATCGATGATTTGACACTTGGATAGCTCCTCTACCTGGTTTTGTCAAGTTGAATTATGATGGTGCCTCTAGGGGAAATCTAGGCATTTCTAGAGTTGGGGTTGTTATTAGAGATTCACAAGGTAAAACCATGAGAGCAGTTTGTAAGAAATTACCCCATTATTCTAACAATCTGGTAGAAATTGAAGCACTTCTCCTCAGTCTATCCATTGCTATCTCCATGAATATCCCTCATATCATTGTTGAAAGAGATTCAATGGTGGTATTCAACATAGTTTCCTTTAGAAAAAACTCATCCTAGAAGCTAAAGTAAAGTTTAGATCTGATTCTCAATAATTTGAGGTCCTTCCAATCATTCGAATTCAAGCATTGTTTTAGGGAGGCTAATATGATGGTTGATTTCCTTGCAAATAAATCCATAGATGATCATTTTCCTTAGTAGGAGTTCAATATCAGTCACCTCCCATACTTAACTTAACTACTCTCTCATAGTGGTCTTCTACATTACTGTTTGTACCTAGCTATTCTTTTACTAATAAAACATTTAGTCCAATTGTCTACCTCCATGTACCTATGGGAGTCTGTGTTTGGACTTGTGAAATAATTTTTAGCTATTATTGGTTTTAGAGATCTCTTTTCAGTTATTTGGAATGCTTTGTAGGATGGTGGGCTTGATTATATAGTACTGGTGTATGCCTAGCTAATTGGTGTTGTCGATCCTTTTGTCTTTGAACCTTTATTGTTAGACTTCTCGGTTATCTATACCATTATTATTCTTCGAGATGGATGTGGATGCAGTGTCAGCTTCTTCTTCTATGGTATTGATAGATGATAGGCGCGTGGATATGCCCTTGACATCAAGGATGTCTCCTTCTTCGTTTGTCCCCTCTTCTTCATCCCTTTTCTCCCATGGGTATCTTCTTTTGGATGTATGTGAGTTGGGTGGGTTTTGATTTGATATAGTTTCTAATATATCAAGATTCATATTTTGTTTCACGGGCTACAACCAAGGGTTTTCTTCTTGGTTCTTTCACGCCGGTATGTCCGCCTAAACCAGGTAACTGTAAAAACTTTATTTTATTTTAATCAAATTCGTGGCTCCGCCACTTTTATCATATATATATATATATATATATATATA
>MU226176.1:5128507-5146246 GCA_018584345.1 Thuja plicata | reverse complement strand
ATATACATATATATATATATACATATATATACATATATATATATATACATACATATATATATACATACATATATATATATGTATCTATAAGTAAGCTCTGCCTAGGGGCATTACCCTTTTTATTGCTTGAAAGAAACCAGTACATAAGGTGGCCCCAACGCCTATCCTTTAGAACATCATTTAGTGGTAAAGATACATAATTCCACTGCCAATTGATATCAGTCTTGCTCCTATCCCTTCTGGGAAAAGTTGCTCATTCTCCTGCAAGAGCACCTCAAACTTCTCCAAGCTATATTCTTTAATGATCCCAGCTTTGTAAACAGTCCATACCTTTTTCATCAGCTTTTTCTTTCCCTCTGCTTGCAGGCAAAAAAGATCCAACAAGTGTCCCGACGAAGGCTGAAGTTATCCCACCGCTTCTGCTATCTTTGTGTAATATTCAAGCGTAGTCATTCTACGCAGTAGACCAAACACAAGGATTAGATGGTCGTTGACCTGCACTATTGGTTGGAGCAAATCCTCCAAAAGTCTGACATCGTGAACGTGCCCATTCACCCAATACTTGACACCCAGTATGACCGCTATGGTTTCCAGCTCCTGATCATTAGCCTTTTCAAACATCCTCTTTATCTTCTCCTCCGGCCTTTCATTCAGATTTTCCACCTTACTACATTGGCAAGTAATAACCATATGGTTTACCATTAATTCTCTGTGAAACTGCGAAAACATGAAGGCCTCTCTGCCCATAAAAAGAAAAGAAAATGTCCCGCATCTGTCGGCACTCTGCCTCATGAGATAAAGGAGGGCAAGAAAATCTGAACAGAGAGATTGCTATGGGCAGGAAGGAATATTCTGTGTGGTGAGGTATGTATCGTGTCTATCCTTAGCCAGCTCATGCCCCTGACAGTCATCCTCTCATCACTGTCACGCCGACCAAGACAGATCACCTTACCCAATGTCGGCCTTTAGGAGATATTCTACATCCGCCAAAATGATGTTGAGGAGATCAAGTTGCATTAGCTCATCATGTCCAATTGAGAGATCTGACATCTCATCTACACTCTTATTAGCCAAAAAGTCCACCACCTTGTTACCTTCGCGAAATGTGTGTTACACCCAAAAATCATCCAATCTATCAAAGAGCTTCTTAATCTTGGGAAGCCAACTTGCTATCCACCAGTTATGGAAGTGGTTCTTAGTAACTCCATTAAGTAGTAACTCCATTAAGTACCACTTGGGAGTCACCTTCGATAATGAGTTTTTAATTCCATAATATACGCTCCATCTTAGTCCGATCTCTAGAGTCGATAATTCTGCCATATTGTTAGTAGTGACACCTATATATTTAGCCATGGTATAAATCACATGTCCCCAATCATCCCTAATTATAGCTCATATGCCACTTTTACCGGGATTGCCTCTGTTGGCACCCTCAAAATTTAATTTCTTCCATCCTATCTGTGGAGGTTTCCAAATAACATCTTGTCTTTTGGCCTTGTTATCATGTAGCTTATTATCCCCGCAAGATTTGAATGACCATCTAGATTCCATATCCAAGTCCCATTTGGATTGGAACTTATAGTTGACCCCCTAAATCCTATTGTTAATAACCTCCTGAATGGACACTTGTATTTTGGCCATAAGGTTGGGGTTGTCCATACTCTTCTCTTTAAATATCATGTGGTTTTGTTCCTTCCAAATGTGCCAAACCATCAGAGATGGGCTAATGATCCAAAAAATACCCCACTTAGAATATTTCCATTCCTTAGGCCAAGCGAAGATGAACTCCTTGAATGATTCATTCCTAACCACTGCCCACTATAGCTTTTCAAGAATCCAATCCCAGCAGCTCTTAGCATATGGGCACCAGTATAGCAGGTGATCAACTATCTCTTCTGCCTATCTACATAATACACACCAACTTGGGTCTGAGATCCCAATCATTCTGAGTCCATTACCTGTCATAATTCTCCCGTGGAGTGCAATCCAAAGGAAGGCGCCCGCCTTCAGAAGTGGCCATTTTCCCCAACATAAAGAGTTCGGCCAATAGTTGCTATGCGATCTTTCTCTCTACAATTCATATCCGAGCTGAAATGAACATTTTCTCGATTTGGAGGCACTCCAAATCAAACTGTCTTCCTCATCTGATCTACCCACAATTTTATGAGATAACAATTCTTTAACGGTGGTAGAGTTAATATTGGAACTTTCCCCGATGTCTCTTCATTTAATAATAGAGGATGAGGATGGCAAGGTACACATGTAATTAGCTACGTATACACCTACTATGACTTCTGTCTGATTCACCCGAGATTTGCCTAAGAAAGCCTCTGCCAATGGCAACTCGCCATTCCATGAATCCTGCCAAAATTTAGCCCTTCTCCCATTGCCAATTTTCCAAGAAAGATGTTCTGTGAGCAGGTTGCGGCTATTCCAAATGAACCTCCAAATGGGAGATCCTGTAGATGAGTTGGCCACTGTAAAGATTTTGTCTAAATTCTCAGAGAATTTGGCTGTCATAACTCTACACCAGATTTTATGAGGGGAATAATACATGTGCCAAGCCAATTTGGCACCGAACGCCCAATTTTGAAGACTCGTCTTGCGAATCCATGCACCACCCTCTTCTTTGTGCATGCATGCAACGTCCCAATTAATCAGGGGGACTTTTTTAATGTCTTTCGATCCTTCCCAAAGAAATTTTTTCATCATACCATCAATGGTAGAAGAAGCTGTGTTGGGAATCTGATATACTAACAGGTAATATATAGGGATAGCTGCTAAGACTGACTTAATCATAATAATTCTTCCCACCTTAGAAAACCATCTGTTCTTCCATGAGGAGGATTTTTTATGGCATTTGTTTAAAACTTCCTCCCATAGCTTATTTTCAATCATGCCCGCATAAAGTGGAACCCCCAGGTAAGTGATCAGAAATGCACCTTGTTCAAACTCTAAGGTACTGGAAATGGAGGACTGCAATCTCTTACTAGTATTCAAGAAGTAAACCCTTAATTTAGCTTTGCTTATACTTTGGCCCGATATTGCTTCATATTTAGAAAGAACCTGCTTAATGACCTTTGCCTCTTTGATCGAGGCTTCCCCAAACAAGATGATGTCATCTGCAAACTATGAATGAGTAATAGCCTCCAACCTATCATGAATTGATATCCCTCTCCATCTTCCTAGGCTATCTTGTTGATTAATGCTTCTTCCCATAAATTTTGCCATCAAAACAAAAAGGAAGGGAGACAGGGGATCACCTTGTCTGATGCCATTAGTGGCTTTCAAAAATCCGCAAACTGATCCATTAATAAAAATAGAGAAATGAACAAAAGAAATGCAATAAGTTATACACTGAATCCAGTCTTTGCCAAAACCAATTCAAATTAACACATTAATGATGAAATGCCAATGAACCCTGTCGTAAGCTTTGCTAACATCAAGCTTGACAATCATACATGCCTTTTTGTTGGAATGAACACTGTGAATGGTCTCGCCTACCATAATGATGGTGTCCACTATCTCACACCCGGGAACAAAGCCATGTTGCTCTCCCGAGATAAATCTACTAAGAAGTGGCTTCAATCTATTCATGATTGCCTTGGACACAATCTTATATATCATGTTGCAAAGCGAGATAGGATGGAAATCAGCCATGGACGAACAATCTTGTTTTTTCAGAATCAAGGCAATGACAGTATTGTTAATTTATTTAAAAAACTGCCCCTTCCTCCTAAAGTCTTCTACCACCTTGTGGATATCGTCCCCCATGAATTTCCAACATTTCTAAAAGAATTCTGAAGAGAATCTATCTGGCCCGGGGGCTTTGAGTGGAGGGTTGTCGAGAGTAGCTCGCTCAATCTCCAATTTATTAAAAGGGTGCATCAAATACTCATTATCTTCAGTTGTCACTAGGCAGGGGATCACCTCCAATAAGGATGTGAGGCTTGTTCGCAGTGATTTCAGGGACTCTCCAAGGAGATTTTTGAAATGGAGGACCGCTATGTCTGCAATTGTATCTTCTTCTTCTCGACATATGCCTTGGGAGTTGATGATCCAGAGAATCCTATTTTGGGAACGTTTGGATTTCACCGATGTGTGAAAGAATTTAGTGTTGTGATTGCCAGTGTTGATCCAGTTGTCTCTGGATTTGTCCCGCCAGTATACTTCCTCCCTTAGCAGTAACTCTGACAATTCCTCTTTTAAATATTTTTCTCCAATAAAGTCTGTGTTGGACATCCCCGCAAGGATAACTGATTTATTCAGGTTTTCCAATTCTTCTTCCACTTTGGATTTTTCGGAGAAGATATTCTTGAAGGATGACTTATTCCATATTTTAATCTTATTTTTGACCCATTTAAGTCTTTTCACAAGAACAAAGCTCGGGGTGCCCTTGAAGATGTTGTTGTCTGCCCACCATCTCTCCAGTAGTGAAAGGAAATCCTTATCTCTCCACCACATTTTATGGAACTTGAAGCTTCCTTGAGAAGAATGTTGAGACACTTGGACTGAGTTGGACAGGGAAATTATCTGAAATTGATAGAGGAAGGATACTTGCCTCCAAATTGTCATAAAGATCTACCAAAGAAGGACCAACCAAAAATCTGCCCAGTCTCTCAGATATTCTAGCAAAGTTCGCTCTTCTGTTAGTCCACGTAAATTTTTCATTATTAGGAACCACATCAAACAAATGGTTCAATGACACAAAATCCTTGAAATCCTCCATAATTTGATTAGACATTCTTAAGCCACCAGATTTTTCATCTAAATCCAACAAGGCATTGAAGTCTCCTACCACTATGACATTGTCACAACCAAGGGAAGCAATCTTAGAAGAGATATCTATCCACAACTGAAGTTTATCTTCTGTTTTGACTGGTCCATAAACATTAATGATTGGAAACAAACTTTGTGTTTGTTTACAAGTAGCAAAGCCGAATAGCCAGAGATTTGATTTCTCCAGATAAGACATATGAATCCTTGCTGAATTCCAAAGAAAGCTCAGACCCCCCGCCTTGCCTATGGCAGGTTGAAAAAAACCTTCTAAATGCTTACAAGAGTGAAGAAAGCTAAGTGCTTTATCTAAGAATAGTTTTGTTTCTTGAAAGAGAACAATGTCACTATCTAATGTATCCAACACTCGCCTGACCAAGCGTTGTTTGTCAGGGGCTGATAGGCCCCTGACATTCCACGTGAGTATTTTCATAACTCTCCAAGGGAGACCCCTGCTCCATTGGATTTTTTCATGAAATCAAAAACATTAATGATACCTTTTTCCTTCGCACATGCTTCTCTGTACTATTTATCAGTTCTCCTTCCCCTCATGCCTTTATCCTTCCCAAGTAGGACATTGGCCAATTGACTGATGCTCCTGGGTTCAATGTTATCCAATGCATCAACTTCAAAGAGATCCTCCTATGAGATTCTATCATACTCAATCTCTGAATCCGAATGTGCTTGATAGACCACATCCTTTGAGTAGTGAACCCTGGATACCTAATTCTGAGGGGATGTCGAGCATTCCCCTACTTCCTTTCTAGCTTTCAAACTTAGGGATATGTTAGGGCGTGTCTCCATGTCCTTATGTATTGAAACAGTTGGAGTAACCATTTTTTGTACCCTAGCCTTCTGCACCCAAATTTTGGTTGTCTTTGCACGGCCCTTTGAAGCCAATTTTTTGTGGCCATCCCCTCTGTTCCTTAAATCTTCAAATGACTTGACTTCAATTTTGACCTGTTGTCTCCATGATTTTTTGGGCGATTTCAAATTGATGAAAGTCGGAAAGGTTTGGACTGCGGCAAGTTTAATTCTGGCATATAAATAAGAGTCTTGCTCTATGATATTTTCATCTACTTCCAACAAAGTGACAAGCGACCTACCTATGTGTTCCAAATAAGCCTCCCTCCAGTACTCTAATGGAATATTATACAACCTAATCCAAACCGGATCTTTATAAACTCCTAAGGGTGTCAGATCAAAACTAGCCTGCCATGGCTGTAAATACAGCGGCATGGAATCAAAGAACCAGTTTTGTTGATTAAGAATATTCATTTTGTCTTCTTCTGTTTTGAATATTACAATAAAAAATCCTTTAGGGATGAATTTAATGATCAAGTCTTTACTCCAATGATCGAAAACCCATCCCCTAATTTGAGTTCTAGATTTTCTGTCTCTGATGAAGCGTCCAATAACTGCCAACTTTTCCCATATCACCGCATCCTCCTCCACCTCATCCGTAACATCAACAAAGACCTCTTTGGCAGTCTGTGAAACAGATTGATCCTTGCTATATCCTCCCTCACCGACTCCATTACTATGTGTTTGACGAGCCTTCTGGAAGGAATACAATCCATTAAAACTCTTCTCCCTACTCTATAGCCTCCTCCTCTCCTTGCTCCTCATGATTCCTCCTATATATATATATATATATATATATATATATATATATATATATATATATAATTTTAAAAAAAAATTATGTACCATTCCATTGCATTTTTTTCAATAGATTCATAATTAGTTCACGGATCTTTATTTTTTATAATATTTTTGGGGGATTTAGATAATAAATTAGAAGGTATGCTTTGTTTCTAACCATTCATGTAATTATGAGGGTTCGTATGGTAAAGAGGTGCAAATAGAAAAGATGACCCTCCTAAATCCTTGGAGGATACAATTTGAAGAATAAATTTAATGTTTGAATACTAATGTCTTCTTTTTTATGGTTACACAATTAGGAACTATGATCATAATTCTAACCCTTATCCTTTCATAACCCTATCTCTAATCCCTAACCCTAATTCAAATACTAAACCTAACTCTTTGTCAACTTTTATATTGAAATTTAAAAAATTTACAAATTATTTTTTAATTACAAAGTAATTTTTAATTGCAAAGTAATTTTTAAATCATTTGATTTTTTATTTCTTTAAACACTTAATTTATTTTATTTTAAGATATTATTAGACACAACATATAAATATAAATTCAATTCGTATAAGATGGTAATTTACATATTGTAAATGAAATCAAGATTGGAGAATTTGATAGATAATTTTATTTATATATTATAAAAATAAATGTGATTATTTTAAGATCTATATTGGATTGAAATATTAAAAAAAATTAGAAACTAAAAATATAAGAAAAATTAATGATATATATTATAACCATTAAGAGTTTAATATATATTGAATTTAAAGCTTTTTGTATGTACCATTCCATTGCAGATTTTTTCAATAGATTTATAATTACTTCGGAGCTCTTTATTTTTTATAATATTTTTTCAAGGAGGGATTTAGATAAAATTAGAAGGCGTGCTTTGTTTCTAGCCATTCATGTAATTATGAAGGTTTGTATAGTAAAGAAGTGCAATGATTATGTCGATAATAAGTTGTATTTCAAATAGAAAAGATGATCATGGGGATACAGTTTGAAGAATCAATTTAAATTTTGAATACTAATGCCTTCTTTGTCTATGGTTAGGCAATTAGGAACTATGATCATAGTTCTGACCCTTATCCTAATCCTAACCCTATCTCTAATCCTTAACCCTATTTCTTTTAATTTCAAGATATTATTAGACACAACATATAAATATAAACTTAATTTGTATAAGATGGTAATTTACATATTGTAATTAAAATAATTTTATAACATTTCTAAATTTCATTTTTTTATGTTTCAAAAATTTACTATTTTTTTTGTTTTTAATATTGTTAAATATAACATATAAATATAATGTTTTGTTAAATGACAACAAATATTACAAGAAAAGGAGAAAAAACAACTTTAGTATAATAGAATTACTACTAATAATAATTTTTTTAGTCTAAATTTGTCAAATTGGTTTATATTAAGAAGATATAATGTAAATTATTATTTATAAAAAAAATAAAAAATAAAATTGGAAGACAACTCAAACAAGGTTGAGCAGCGAAGTTCTTGCCAAAATGTTGGTAGGATGGTTTAAACCTTAGAAAAGAATTTGGAAGTTTAAAAAAATAATAAACTAATAAAATTTTGAATGAATTATCGGCAAGCTTGTGTAAAGAGCAAAAACTATACTTTTAACTCTTAAATTGTAGAAACTTATGAAACATGTTACAAAAGCAAAGCTTGGAGACAAAAAGTTCTAAAAGATAAAATATTCATTCAGAGAGGGAATGAAAAATACAAAGAGATCAAACCTTATGAAGGTGATCGAAACCCTAAAAGGGAAAAATCGAGGTTGCATAATAATAATTAATAAAAGAATTAATTATTATATGCCTAAAGTTTAGCTTAAAAGTGAAATGGAGAATAATAAGTGACTTAATAATTAAATCAAGATGATTTAATTAGTAAATGGAATCACTTTATTACTCTAATACTCCCCCTTAAGATAAACTTAGGGAGAAGCTAAAAACCTAGAAACAAACTAACTAAAAGCAGGAAAATGGGTCCCGGCAACAAGGCCTGATCAGGTACCCAAGTACAAAAAAAATCTGTAAAGAGGAGAAAAGGAGAAAACCCAGTGGGAAAAACCCCTCTCCAAAAAGAGATGAAGCCTAGTGAAGAATTGAAGAAGCCTCCAAACTAGAGAATGTCCCAGAAAATAGGAACAGAGAAAGAACATGTAGAACACCTCTGTAGCATGAAGCTGCAAACACGGTTAAAAAATAACTGCTAGAACCTCCACTGTAATAGAACATGATCAGGTAGAGAAGACTACAAACAAGGCCTGAAGAACTTATCAATCGGACCAAAGAAGCATTAGAACCAACAAGAGATACCCCCATAATGCTGAGCAGGGAGAGGCATGACAGGTACACTGAAACAGACTACCAAGAAACATTACATGATGAAGAACGTACAAGCACAAATAAAGGATGGTGTCGTGGAAGGAACACTCGCTTGAAAAAGGTAGATGGAAAACAAGGAAAACATCAAACTCCTCATGGCACTTTATAATGTAGTGCAAGTACAATAGATTCCCAAACATGCATTAGATGGCACTTTATCTCAGTGCATTTGCAAGACATGCTATAGAATCAGATGTATACAATATTCAGAAAAGGAAATGATCCTAGGACCTAAAACATCCAAGATATCCACCAAAATACCATAGAGCAAAAATTTGAATAAAAGATACATGGAGCAAATTCTGGGAGTGAGACCCATAGAAGAAGAAAGGAAAATAGAAGAAGCTTTCTGATGCCATGCAAAAGTCAAAAAAAGGAGTTCAAAGGAGCAAGATATAGTGACCAGAGCGCAAAATGAAACCCTAACTTTGATTAGCAAAAAACCTTACAATATAGCAAAATTAGATAACCAAACTAGAAAAATTAGAACGGCCTTGGAACCAACTTTCCATCAATATCTTGTTTGGCAAAAAATGTCTCCGTTTGCTCAAGATATGAGCAAAAAACTACCAGGAGGTCAAAATAGAAATGAACCTCAAGAAACCTCAGCCAAAAATGGCAGAGCGCGGTTAAACTGGCGAAACCCTCCAAATCTGGACTGCCTTTAAAATTCCTGCCAAATTTGGCAAAAAAAATATCATTTTCTTAATTAAAAATAGCAATTATTTTTTTTTTTAAACAACAATTGTTTTTTAAAAAAATAATTTAAAAAAATAGCATGTATTTTTTTTAAAAAAAAACATAAAAAAAATAGTATACTTTTTTAAGAAAAAACACGCAAAAAACATTTATATTTTTTTATTTTAAAAAAGCATGTTTTTTTTATTAAAGAAAAAAATATAAAAAACAACTTTATATTTTTTTGTTTTAAAAAAAAGATAGGGTTGTCATTTTCTCTCTCCTTCATGCAACTAGATAGCACAGAAATCGAGGCTACATCAAAACTAAGGCAGATTTTTGCCTCATAAAGCGTGCCAATGACAGTCCATGCAAAAATAGGGCCCAAATTTTATTTTTGTCCAAATAGGACGTGTCATATATGAAAATGGGGGTTTTGGGGCATTCCGGACGCAACCCAAATGTCAGTTAGTGCTCCAAAAATTAAATACCCTCCAGATCCACACAAAAAACCAGAAAAACCTTGAAACCCTCAGAGCTCCAAAAAACTTCAAAAACTCAGGAACAGGCAGCAGCAGAGAGGCTCTGATACCATGTTAGAGTTCAAAGAATTCATAAGCCAAGATCATTTGCATCCAAAATAACATGTTAACAAAGCAAAGCTTGGAGACAAAAAAGTTTTGAAAGATAAAATATTCATTCAGAGAGGGAATGAAAAATACAAAGAGATCAAACCTTATGAAGGTGATCAAAACCCTAAAAGGGAAAAATCTAGGTTTCATAATAATAATTAATAAAATAATTAATTATTATATGCCTAAAGTTTAGCTTAAGTGAAATAGAGAATAATAAGTGACTTAATAATTAAATCAAGATGATTTAATTAATAAATGGAATCACTTTATTACTCTAACAAAACATTTATGTCATTTTTATATTTAACATTTTTTTTAAGGTTGCTCGGGGTTTGATGGATGCTTTAGAGATGACCAAGTTAAAATATTGGATTGAACTCCCTTGAATCACATTTTAATTGACTATGAAGCCCCACTGTAAATTTTACTTACATTGTACAATATATAAAGTAAATGAATAATAGAAGCGTTAGATTTTCTTTGCTACTGATCTTGTCTACAATGGGTACATCAAACCTTTTATGTTTGTAGGCAATATTTTTTGTGAACAAGAGAATGATCCACAACAAATGAGATCAAGGAATCGTTAAAACATATAGGGAATGGAATTGCAAGTTATGATGATAGGCATATTCTCATGGGTCTAACAAATGTCATCGTGGGTATTGAGTACCTTGTAATATTTGATACATTTATGCATTTATATAGTACACATAAATGGTCGTGTTTCATAATAAGAAGTATTTTATTTATTCATCATGCTAATTAGATGTAGTATGTGCATATTTGTAGCATATAAGATCATATTATGTTGATGATGAGCATATATGCTTATATTACATTGATGAGGACCATATTGAATCATATCATGTTGGTAATGACCATTTAAACTAATGGTTTTGTTGTGACTTGGTCAACATGTAATGTTAATTAGTAGTAAATATAGAATATTATCATTGTAAAGGTAAGTAATTGATAGATACTTTTTCACCTATATTTGGTTGAGTAATTTAACAATTATGTAAACGTGTTGTGAGAGAATTAATAATCCAAAGTTTGTCATTGTTCAAGTTGTTAAATCTTCTCGACCACAACAAATTTTCATATTGTAAAAAGGGTTGATTTGAAATTCATTGTCATATTTGAAATGAATTCTTTATAAATGTTAGATTATCACCACCATTTTTATTCAAATGGTACTTTAAGATTGAAAGTGCAAATTGTAGATAAATAAAGATATTAATTGTAATCCTTGTTTGTAAGGTGATCCTTTACAAAAAAAAAAAAAAGTTCAAATATATATGTGATTTAATTAAGATAATTTTATAAATATATGACATTGTTAAAATATTTTGTGGTATTTTTACTTTTAAAAAATATCTTTCATTAGTGTTCATGTGATTGCAATTATGTAAATAATATTATTATTGTGAGGTTAAGTTCGTATGATTAACTTTTCAATATGATTTATCATTATGATCCTCTATAGGGCACAATAATCACATTTGTGTATTTTCATTTTGTTATATACATTTATATTTTTAATTGAATGTTTTCCAATTAACTATAATAATAGTAATATGCAAGCACTTAACATTTAAATATTAGAAGAATAATGTATTTTTAACACGACATGTTATTTAATCAATCCAAAGAAATTGTAGTCTTATTCAAATGATTAATCTTTATTATGACATTATTTACAATCTTTTAAAATAATTATCAATTCTAGTAAGTTGAAATGGTTTTGAAGTTATTTATCATGAAAAAATTGAAGGCCTTATATTCTAACACCCATGAAATGTTTGAAAAATATGTGTTATTACATAGTCAATATGGCAATATTTATGATCGTGACAATCATACACGACACAAAATGAGTAAGAAACATAAATATGATACATATTGTAAAGTTAATTAAAGCTTATTCATCACTATAATCACCCTAATAGACAGAGTTTAGAGTGAAAAACTTTTAAATATAATGTTTTCCTTCAAATTATATAATCATTTTCAAAAACTTGTACAATTTTGTAAAAATTTGCAACTAAAGGGCTAAATGATTATGAAGTATAGAACTAATGCTTAGAAGGAATCCTTTTATTATCCTGAGACTTTGTTGCAGAATAAGAAGGTCGTAGAGTTACTGATAATTTTGATTCTGCAATCAAACCTGGCTCTATTGTTTTATAAAATTCATTTGACGAACTTGCAGTGGAGGTAAAGTTAACCTTTCAACCCTGTTGCACAATAATCAGTTAATGGAATTGAATGGACTTCATAAACTCCCCATATTATCAACCTAAGGTAACAAAGATGTCTTACAACAAATGGTTGGTATATAAGAATTCACTTGAACATTACATTTATGAACTCACAATAAGCTTCTTAGAGATACTTGTTTTTCAACCGAATGTGTTCTTAGAGAAAAAAAATTCAAAATATTAAGCATTTTAAAAATATACCTAACACAACCAAGAAAACAATTTAAAGTAAAAATAAATACAGTACTGCAGCTTGATAAATTACATCTCATTTCATCTATTCATTCATTTCATTTCATCATATTTGATTAGTTTTGGGCCTTGCCTATTACTCCTTACATACTAATTAGTTGTCGTAGGTTGTGATGAGTTCAAATGACTTTTACTCATCTAATTATATCAGGTTGTGATGAGTTCAAATGACTTTTACTCATTTGATTATATTGGGCATATTGGGCATTCATGTTTGTAACCCAAAATCCAACAATCACAAGTGTTTGTGGCTTGTACCCAATCATCCCCAAAGTCAAGTGTTACACACAATCACTCAACTGTCATAAAAATGTATTGGTTCAATATTTCTCCCTCTTTTCAAAAATAAGTATCAGATAAATTCAAAGTAATCCTACAAATACAACATTGAGCAACTTTCTAGCATACATACAGTCAATTAAGCATACAAAATGGTTGCACCTTTCAATATGATTAGCTAAGAAGGAAAATGTCAGCCAAAATTGAAAGTAATTTGTGCAACTCAGACAATGAACACTCACAAAGTCAATGCTTGTTAACACTATAACTTCTAGATAAAAAAAATTTCACGACTTAAAATGCAAAGTAATTATTTTTTTAATATTGAAATAAGTCTACAAATAGTCTATTCCTGAAAAAATAGAATGAAGTGAAGAAATCGAGAGTCTAACAGAGATAAAATGAAGCACAAATCCACAAACTAAGAGTCAAAATCGACCACTACATAATGAAAATGAAGAGAGTACATATAGACCCTAAGTGCAACCAAGTCCAACCATGAAAGGAGGAAATAAATAGAGTGGTGTAAAAACCCACCAAGAAACTAAGATGATGTGTCGAAATGAAATCGACACATCTCTAGTAGACCCCTAAATGATGAAGACTTGCATCAACAAGTGTCATACATGTATGGATGACAAATTAGGCTTAAAAGAATAAGTGTAAATAAATTAAATATACACTAACACCCCCCCCCTTAAGCATAACTTAGGAGGACATGAAAAATGAGTCCCAGCTACTAGCCTAATGAGGTACACATGTACAATGAAATCTATCATAAAAGGAGAAAGAAAACCCACTGGGAAAAAACTATCCTCCAAAAAAGAGATAAGAAGTGAAGAAGCCTACAAGGCCCCACCAAAATATGATGATGTTGATGATCTAGACCAAAAACCAAGAAGATAATGTGACCCTTCCTAAAAATTTGTCTGAATATGACTGTCATCTATTGAATCACATGAATTATGAGGACTGGAATCAGGATCTGAAAAGTTTGCATCAAATTGATAACCCATATGGTGTGTAGCACCATAATCTATAGTTTCTTGAGAAAATAAGACCATGCCTTTCAATTTCTCTTTTTCCTTAGCAATTTCCTGATTTGAAGAAGATGCTTTGACAGAATCAATTGCCTCTATGTTATTCTTTTTTAGTAGAAAAGTGAAGTGCTCAATTTCTTTTTTCATGCATTGATGTTCTTCATGACCAATTTTTTAACAATAGGAACATTTAACTCTCTCAACTCTCTCAGTAGTTGATTTACTTTTTTTAGATGCGTTATCCTTTTTGAAGTTATCGATTTTGTCTTATTTCTTCCCTTATTTGTCCCTTTTAGTGGTTTTTTTCTCTCCTTTAGCATTTTGTTTCTTTTCATTTCCTATAATTAGAGCTTGTACCTTAGTAGATTTCAAAGTACCCATTTGAATTAACTTTTTGCATTCCCTTGTAAGATCAGAAATAAATTTATCAAGTGAGGGCATGGGCAATGAGGCACCAAGGGCTCTTTTGTAGAATAGAGAGTAGAGACAAACACAGAAAATCTAGAACCTAATTTGGAAAGTACATAAAGGATTAATTGATCTTCTTTCTTTTCAATTCCACAATCTTCTAATTGCAACTTCAAAGATTTAAATTTAGTGAAGAAGTCCTCTAGACTTGAAAAACTTGAAGGACTAAGACCTAGGAGTTTATTTTCCAACTCATGACTTCTAAGTTCATCAACTGTCCCAAATATTTTTTTAGAGCTTCCCAAACTTCGTTGGGTGTTTTCAAGTTCTGAACATGAAATACTAATTCAGAAGATAGATTTAAACATAGAAAGCTAAATGCTTCAACACACTTATTGAAAAACTTTTTTGTCTTTAGTTGCATTAGATTTTTTCTATTCCCATTGTTACCCTAAATAAGTATTTATTCTTTAGTACAAGAATTACTTTCAACTTCTAATCATGATAATTGAAAGGAGTTAGGGATGGTATAGTCACATTAGGATCCATGGTGTTAGATTGTTGCTTGTAGAATGCAGAAATGAAGAGCACTTCTTGAGGAAGGGTGAAAAATAAAAATAAAAACATACACACCCCCTTGATTATCTTTCCCCCCTTATATTTGGCACTTCATAGAATGAGTGCTTTGTAATCAAACCCACAAAAAACATCGAATATGGAACTTTATAATGATAGTATGTTAGTGTGTCTATTGGATCTGTGATGAAAAATCATGCACTTTTGCAAAAAAAAAAAAAAAAACTCAATTTTGAGTTCGTGAGAAAAAGTTATGAGCAAATAAATTTTTTTCTTACAAAATTAATCGACCTTCACAAAAAAAAATTAATGGTGAAATTTTTGAACTCCAAATAAATGTTTTTTTCCAAACCAAAAAGGTTGGGCTAAAGTTAAGCCCCCTAGGTTGGAAAGTATTGGGGGCTAAAAACTCATATGACTAAGGGTTAAACTTTTAAAAAAAGTGCACCCCTCCCCCGTGACATCACCCCCATTTGACGGTTGTCACAACTTTTGGCGCTTTTTCTTACTTTTTCTTTTCATTTACAGATGTCACAACCCTAGTTTTGCAAACCCACAGAGTTGATGGCAGGCCAATGGTGCAGTGCGCAGGGGTCAAAATTCAACTGTTGAACTGCTCACAAAAGATAGCATGCGTCTATGAAGGACGTGGGATGTCCCCAAGCCAAAGACAATGCACAAGGGTTGACACCGACCACGCAGGTTGTTTTCTGTAGAGAAAATCCGAAGCTAAGCCATAGTTGTCGAATATAGGCTTCAAAAAACTGAGAGTCAAAATCAACTACATAATACAAATGAAGAGAGTACATATAGACCTTATGTGCAACAAAGTCCAACCACCAAAGGAGGAAAGAACTCGAGTTGTGGAAAAACTGACCAAGAAACTAGGATGATGTGTCGCAATGAAATTGACACATCTCTAATAGACCCCTAAATGATGATGACTGGCATCAACAAGTGTCATACATGTATGGACGACTAATTAGGCTTAAAATCTTTAGTGTAATAAATTAAATATACACTAACATGAAATATTCAAAAATACACTTGATAGTGAAAGCTCCAAAAGAGCATAGTGTCATAGAATGAAAAATGACCCAAGTTACTAACAATTCGAGCTCCCAAGGGGAAGCTATCCATGCAGAGGTTGTGCATAAATGTTGTAGAAATTATGTTGAAATTTTTAGACTTTTGTAATTCCAATTATCTTATTGTGTATGTCACGTGATCCATGGTCTAGTGGTGAGGCAGAGAAATTGCCATGGTGATGATATGAGTTCAAGTCCCCCCATCTTGTTTTACAATATGTTATGCATAGATAAATGTTCATAAATGTATGCATATTGTTGATTTAATACTCATACATGTATGCATATTGTTGATTAATATTGACAACATAGATACCCTTGGATGTATATCTCATTACCCTGTTGTGTAGCCTTAAAAAGGTCTCCCATAATAGGTTCCTAAGAAAAGGTTGTTGGCAAGTTGACTCCTAGAGGATACATGACTTATTTTGTGTTGTCATCATGACAACAAAGTCATATTAATTTTTTGTCAAAGATAACTTAGAAGATAAATGACTAAGTATGGAATATAGGGTAGACAGAGATATACAGCGATCAACACATTAGCGCATGTGTGAGAGATCAAATCAGAGTATGCGCATTCAGATATATGTTCTATGAGATGTCTACATACTAAGTCCAAACATGCATGGTACGACATGATAGTACGGAGAAGTTACAGACAGATCAGTACACTAGCAGTCCAGAAGACAGAGCATGAAAGCCAACTAGTATTTTGATCAGCGTGAATTATTTTTTTGTGTAATGGCCAAGCGCCTTTGATTATATATTTGTAATAGTTTCTTTAGTATTGTTGTAAACACGCTTAAGCCAAATTTCTTAGAAGCGTTGTATATTATGTTTTTAGGGCTGACTATAGTCTTGTTTTGAGTTGCGTCTATTCAGGTATGAACATATAAGAATGTAATGTAAAGTTATGTTACACGTGTCGAATAATATGCATGAGGAAGATATAGAAGAGCAGTATGATGAAGTATGTATGAGATAAAGCTCTTTAAGAGAGTAAGAGTATCTGCGCATACACGGAACTGATCAGACAACAGTGTCATCACAGCAGTTCACTTTTGATATAGTGTATATCAACTATCAGAAGGTTGTAGCCTTCATCCTATTGAGCAGTGAGCTCTGGCAGTGAGCCATATACCTTTAGCAGGGTTTTGTAATAGACTCCTAACAGGGTCATTGTACTTGGATTGTAAAGACTGCTTCTAACAGAGCAAAGGAACTTTAACAGGTTCATTATACTAGTACAATATTTGTGGGTACTAATTCCCACCGGGGTTTTCCTCTGATCAAGGTTTCCCCGTAAACATATCATGTGTTATGTGTTCTTGTATTGAGCTTCATTGAATGTATGTTTGGTTTATGTTTAAATTGCTTAAATATAATAAATAGACAAACACTGATTCACCCCCCCCTCCCCCCACCCCCTCTCAATGTTTCTAACAATTGGTATCAAAGCTCTGGTCCTCTGAAAGAATTTTTAACCACTTGAGGAGATCATGGACTCAGCAGAATAAAAACATTTGAAAAATAATCTTGAAGCAGCTCTTGAAGATCTTGACAAATCTGAAAAAGAAAATGAAGAACTTAGACTAAAAGTTGATGGCTCACAAATGCTTATCAAGAAATTGAGAAAAGATTTGAAAGATTGTTCTACAAGTGATTTAGGG
>MU226176.1:5065677-5120998 GCA_018584345.1 Thuja plicata | reverse complement strand
TATATATGTCTATATATGATGAACATAACTAATTGAATGTTTGAAAATGTTAAGTTGATCACCGAAATGTAGAAAGATAACGCAAGATATTAAATCGGTTAATGGATTGTATTGTCATTGATGTCGACTTGATATAATTTGATTGGTTATATACAAAGTGTCAAAGACTTCAGAGAACCAGAGAGATAAAGGTTATGCTATCAGTAATGCATAAAAGTTCAGTATTCACAAAGTGACAACAGACACCGATGGACAAGTGCACACCGACGAATAGAGAACCCTGAGAGTAAATTCATAGTGATGCCCGAGCAAGAAAACTGACAAGCATTACCGATGAGCATAATCACAAGCATTACCAACGGACAGAACAACAGTGTTACCCGACGAACAGACAACCCCGATGGAGATGCCCTAGGAGAACTGAAGTGTTGACCGAAGCTAACAAGAGTTAAAACACTGAAAAGAACTGAAGTTCATACACGAAAAAAGACTTAGCTAGCAAGAGCTAAAGAAGGAGTTAACTGGTTGTTAAACATTGTTTTCATTGACAAGTTAAAGCCAGAGATAAGTGAAATATTTAAAGTTGTTTTATTCTAGTTGTCAAAGAGATATCTACGAGATAAAATAGGAGTAAAGTTTTAAAGCAAGATTGGCTAAAATTGCGGATCACACCAAGAACAAGAAAGTCAAGAACCTAGAAATGGTGATATCATGTCTATAAAGAGACAATCTAATTCATTGTGATTTAGGAGAGTGAAAAGAGAAAAAGGATGTTGAAGAGAAACTGATGAAGAACAACTTCATACAGTCCTGATCAATCAAACTGAAGAAAAGAGCTATATTTATGTGGATACCGAGAAACAAAGCCCAGCATCACCGAGCAGAAAGAAGTGGAGCAAAGGTATTGAAAAGGTACCTTGATCAGAAAGGTATAATGA
Source organism: Thuja plicata (assembly GCA_018584345.1). Taxonomy (NCBI): domain Eukaryota; kingdom Viridiplantae; phylum Streptophyta; class Pinopsida; order Cupressales; family Cupressaceae; genus Thuja; species Thuja plicata. The sequence continues at coordinate 5,120,060 of MU226176.1, read as the reverse complement.
GCTTACAATAGATCTAAAAATCTGCAAGTCTATAGTTGTATATGTGAACAGATCATTTTCTGTTTCAATTTAACCATTGGATCATAAAGTTTCTTAACCGTGTAGGACTTAACAATACTTTCTATATTGAGATACATCCCAAGGAGTATCAAAAAGTTTGATCATGAAGATAGCATGATATGCCAAATACCATTTGGCAAACTACACTGGGTTTGGTCATAGAAGGTATCATAGAGATGCCAGATATCAAGTGACAAACTATTCTATTTAAATCCTCTAACAAGGTCACACCTAACATTGTGTTTGTAACCTTTAACAGAGTTGGCTCTTCACCGAGCTCACTTCAGAAGAGTGAAAATTTTGGGTTACTGGTCCAAGTGGTTTTTCCCTTAATAGGGTTTCCACGTTTAAAATCCATGTGTCAAATGTGTTTATGAGTCATTACTTTAGTGTTTTTCATTACACATAACTAAATCTGGATTCATCAATATACACTAAGTCATTTATTGTATTTCAGTAAATGAAAGATTGCTAATCGGTAAACAATACGAATAAGGATTAAAAGTGAACTCTAAGAAGTAGTTATTTGATAAGTTTATTTCAAGGCATTCATCTTGTAGGACTGAAGATAACTAGAGGCTTAATATTTTGGTACTAAGTTTTGCGTTGATTTATTGGAATATTTTTGAGGCCACTGATTCACCCCCCCCTCTCAATTATTCTAACATTTATATGTATGTCTCTCCATGTTTCCTTTCTCTCTTGTCCTCCTTCCCCCATCACCATCTTTATCTATTCTGAGCTCTCTCTCTCTCTCTCTCTCTCTCNTTCTGCGCTCTCTCTCTCTCTCTCTCTCTCTCTCTCTCTCTCTCTCTCTCTCTCTCTCTCTCTCTCTCTCTCTTCTAGTTCTACATAACCCATGCGGGTTATGTAGATCTAAAAGCATAACTTTTTTAGTTCTACAAAACCCGCACGGGTCATGAAGAAATAAAAACATGTGCTTGTAAACTTAGCATACACTACACAAATGTTTATACTTACATATATAATATGTGTATATGTATGAATATATGCATATCTATAGATATATATACATATATTTTATATAGATATATGTATATATGTCTATATATGCATGTCTCTCTATGGTCCCTCTCTTTCTCATCTTTCTTCCCCATCACCATCTCTATATATTTGGAGCCCTAATTATCCTCATTCATGAGCTCTCTCTCTCTCTCCCTTGCTCTTTCTTTCCTAGTTCTACATAACCCCTGCAGGTTCTGTAGAACTAAAAACATAAGTTTTAGTTCTACAAAACTCACACGAGTTATGATGAAATATGAACATTGACCTTTAGCTCAATGGAACCCGTATGTGTTCCATTGAGCTAAATGTATATTATTTGTAACAGCCTAAAAAATAGCATTGCAAATTGTTCCAAGGGCCCACTATTGTTTTTCATGTCTTTCTACGGCTATATCAAACAGTTTTTCATTTTTTTGTCACATTAATTTCAAAAAAATTATTTCTCTTGTTTTTTAGTTTGTTCTTGAAGTTATTTTATTTTTATTACTTTAAATTATAAAAAATTATGATAATTTGTTGTTTTTTTATATTTTATTATGCATCATGATATTATATGTACGACAATCAATGTCAACGATGGGAAAGAACAAGAGAGGAACAATTAAACAACGAGAGGCAGCAAAGGAAAGACAAAGGGAGCGTATGAGGAGATTACATGAAGGTTCATCATCTAATTCACCATATGTATCTAATGAAAATGATTAACATGAAACAATTCAAATTTATATGATGAATGTACCTAATGCACCAAAGGAAAATTATCAACATACACCAATTCAAATGTATGTGACGAATACACCTAATGAATGCGGTGAACATACACCATTTGAAATTGATGTGCTGAATGAACCTAATGAAGTTGAAGAACATACACCATTTAAATTTGATGTGATTGATAAACCTAATTAAAATGAAGAGCATGCACCAATCTTAACACCTCCTAGAATAATTCGTAGAAAACCACAGTTTCTAATTGACATTGATGAAAATATTTTGAAGCCAATGAATGATAAAAAAAATTAAAGAAATTTTAGAAGAATAGTTATAAGAATGTGGAATAACTATTTTGAAAACTTAAATCAAAGTGGAAGATGTCAACTAGTTGTTGAAATGATTTAAAATCTAAAATTTAGAGAGACAATTAAATTTTTGGGGTTAAGAACATCTTAAAATAATAGTGAGAGAACCATTGTGAGAAATCTATTTGATGATACCAATTCATTGGTTCAAAAACACATACTAAATATGATAATGTTACTTGGTGTTGTTGATGACAACTATTCAATTGTGTATTGTCATTGATGTATACACAAATGTAGTGATGTTACACAAATGTCTATACCTAAACCGAGCACAGGCAGTGTATGCCAAGAAATCTCGGGCATTGAATAAGACCAAAGTGATTTTTAGTTCTAATCGAGTTCACTCGGGCATCACAGTAACGGTCGGGCATTAAAGTATTATAGTGTTAATCGAGTTAGATATTTAGTGTCGGCCGACTAACAGTAGTTTACACTTTATGTTTAGTTGGTTATATGCATCCAACAGACTTAAGTTATATTGATTATTTGGAAGGTTATTCAAGCCAACTTGACAAGGCTTATCATATATATACAAGGTCAAGTTTGGATTGAATCTATGTGAGTATATGATTTTTTGATATGAAGAGTGAAGGCGAAATCAGATGGGATTTTGATTAAGGATAGAACATCCAGACAGAGCTGCAATAGAATATTTGATCAGTAAGGATCTAGTTTTTAAAGACAAAGTAGAGATCTAAATTAGAAAAGACAATTTCTTTGACAAACAGGTCAATCCATTGTTACTCTCTAACAATTGTAGCAGTTATCCAAATCTCTTTACAGAGTAGACTTAACATTCTTTTGTAAATCCTCTCACAAGGTGACATTTCTACATTGAAGTGTTTGAAGGTCTCTAAAAAGGCCACTCCTTATAGGGTGATTAAATCCTCTAACAGGGTCACACCTTACAGTGTATTTTTGTAACCTTTTACAGGGTTGGCTCCTAACAGGGCTCACTTTAGAAGAGTGAAAAATAGTAACTAGTTGCAATTGGTGGTTTTCCCAAATTGGGTTTCCACGTTAAATATCAGTTTCATCTATGTATATGTTATTTTGTTTAAGCTTTATGTTTCTGCAGTTAATCACTAAAGGATAATCACAGTTAATATCTTAAGTTTTGCTTTGTTAATCGAGTAACAGCAGAATATCTATGTTAACCGAGTAATAGTGATAAGTTTGATTAAGACATCTAAGGGACTTGGATTTGTTTTTTGGTAACTGATTCACCCCTCCCCTCTCAGTTACTCAACTCATTTCCAACAATTGGTATCAGAGCATTTGGTTCTTACAGGGAAGGTTTCAAGGCATAAGCTAAAGATCAGAGATGTCTTACAGAAGGGAGAACCCCAAACTTAACAAAGATAACTTTGTTGCATGAAATATTTGATGAGGCTACATCTATCTACTATTGGAGATATTGGTTTGCAATTCTTGGATCACAAGTATGTGGAACCACCGAGACCTGTGTTTGTGGATCAGATGGTGGACATGAAGAATCATAACATAATGATGATTGATATAGCTTCTTCACTCAGCGATTTTGAATTTGATGAAGTCAAGGACTTCCCTACTACCTATGATATGTGAAAGAAACTACATGATATCCATGGAGGAGATGGAAATGTAAAGAGAGCCAAAGTAGAAACTCTCAGAGGTCAGTTTGATCAGATGAAAATGAAAGAAGGAGAAAACATTACAAAATACAGTGAAAGAATCAAGAAAAGTATCAGTGCCATTAGAGCTGTTGGTGGAACAATTGAAGACAAAATAGTGGTTAGTAAGGTATTGATAACTTTACTTCCTATCTATGCAATTAGAGTTTTAGCTATTCAAGAGATGAGGTGCAGTAATGATATAACTCTAGATGCATTGGTTGGAAGGCTAACAACTTTTGAGTTGGACAATTTTGACAATTATTCTCCTAATCCTATCAATTTTGAGTCTGCATTCAAAGCTAAATTAAACCTTGGTAAGGTGGATAGAAACTCAAAAGGAAAATAGATTGACAGTGATAGTGATGATGATTCTGATGATGAAGATCTGGAAATTATTGAATTATTACTTGCAAAGAGAGTTGCCAAAGGAAAGTACAAAGGAAGAATACCATTGATTTTCTATTCATGTGATGAGGTTGGTCACATTGCTTCTAAGTGTCCAAACAAAGAAGACAAAGGTGAGAGAAATTTCAACAAGTACAAAGGCAAGAAAGATTTCAAAAGTTATAAAAGCTACAAGGACAAAGGTAAGAAATATTGTTATATTGCTAAAGATTTTGATAGTGATGAAGATGAAGATGAAATTATCTAGATTGCTATTAAGGATGAGTCGGACAATGAAGATAATTAAAAGAGTGCACTTTTCTCTCATATTAGAAAAAATGACTCTTGGATAATTGATAGTGGTTGTTCTCACCACATGACTGGTGATAAAAATAAATTTGAACATCTTGAGCACTATGATGGTGGGAGTGTCAGTTTTGGAAATGATGAACCTTTTTATGTGAAAGGTAAAGGTTGCATTGCTCTAACTAAAGGAATCAAATGTGATAATGCTTATTAGGTTGAAGGACTAAGGCATAATCTACTAACTATGGCATAGCTGAATAACATTGGTTTCAAGGTAGAATTCATGAATGGTAAGGCCAAGCTCCTGGATGGTAAGGGAAACCTAGTTGGCACTGGCAGGCAAACAAAAGGTAATATATTATATCTTGATCTCACTAAAAGTTCATGTTCTATTACACAAGTAGAAGAAAGTTGGTTATGGAATAAGAGATTGTTTCATGTGAATTTTGATAACTTGGTCAACATAAGCAAGAACAAAAGAGTAAGAGGTATTCCTATTTTGAAGAAACCTGAATTGGCAATATGCAAACAATGTCAAATTGGGAAGATGGGCAAAACTAGTTTCAAGAGCAAGAATTACAATACTAAAGAAGCCTTGGAGTTGGTACATATTGATTTGTGTGGATCAATTGGAACAACAAGTTACACAAGTGAGAATTATTTCATTCTATTTTTTTATGATCATTCCAGAATGATGACTTTCATGTTTCTCAAAGAAAAATCAGAAGCTTTTCAGAAGTTTAAGTGGTACCTTGCCAGAGTTGAGAAGGAAACAGGAAAGAAACTTGAGCGCCTAAGATCTGATAGAGGCGGTGAATTCATTTCTAATGATTTTAATGAATTCTGCAATGAAAGAGGAATCAAAAGACAAGTATCTGCCCCAGGTACACCACAAAAAAATGGGATAGCATAAAGAAGAAATAGATCTATTATGGATTGTGCAAGAACCTTAATTATTGAAAAGAATGTTTCTACCAAATATCGGAAGGAAGCCATCAGCACTACAATTCACACCTTGAACAAATTTCAACTAAAGAAAGGTACTGAGAAGACACCTTATGAATTATGGTATGGCTATAAACCCAATGTTCGTTATTTCCAAGTATTTGGAAGTAAATGTTACATCTTGAAAGAAGCAAGAAATGAAAAATTTGATGTCAAAGGTAATGAAGGTATATTCCTAGGCTACTCTTGTAAAATCAAAGCATATAAATATTTGAATCTTGCTACTCATAAAGTCATAGAAAGTGTACATGTAAATATTGATGAGTTTGCAGAGAGAAGTGAAGAACAGAGCAGTAAAGAGCCTGAGGACTACAAGAAATTTATGTATTATGAACCTGATACTATACCTAATACACATGTAATGGTGATTGGACAGAAACCATGTCAACCACTAAATTCATCAGCACAAACCTTGTTGTAACCTGTGCAACCCGAGCTGCTAACTATTGAAAATGAGTCAGATAAAGGGAACCGAGTCTCAGACTGAAGAAACCGAGTCACAGACAGAGGGAACCGAGTCGCAGACAGAGGCACCCAAGTCTTAGATAGTAGAACCCAAGTATCAGTTGGAAGAGAAGAACAAAATGTTTGAGAATGGTGAACCTAGTGGAGCAAGCCCATAATCAAAGAGGAAGGAACCTATACTTGCCAAATATGTCAAAAGGCATCATGCACCTAATAAAATAATTGGGATCAGATAGAAGGTATAATGACAAGGAACAAATTTAAAGGTACATGTTTGCTTAGTGAAATTGAACCTAGATCTATTAAAGATGCATTGAATGATGAAAGCTGGATAGAAGCCATGAATGGAGAGATTGAGAAGATAGAAAAGAACAAAACTTGGACTCTTGTAGCTAGACCAAAAGACAAGAATGTGATTGGTACCAAGTGGGTTTTCAGAAACAAGATGAATGAAAAAGGTGAAGTTTCCAAAAAAAAAGCAAGATTAGTGTGTAAAGGATATTCTCAAGAAGAGGGTATTGATTATGGAGAAACTTTTGCTGTTGTTGCAAGAATTGAAGGGGTCAAAACTCTTTTGGCATATGCTGCACATAAAGGATTCAAGTTATACCAAATGGATGTAAAATATGTATTCTAGAATGGAATTCTTGAAGAGGAAGTCTATATTGAGAAACATGAAGGTTTTTTTGATCCTAACAAAAGAAATATGATTTGCAAACTACATAGAGCCTTGTATGGACTGAAGCAAGATCCTAGAGCCTGGTATGAAAGATTGCATGGTTACTTCATAAGTATTGGATTTCAGAGAACTAATGAAAATAGTATCTTGTACATCAAAGAAGGACCTCAGAACAAGATACTATTAGCAGAGATATTTGTTGATGATATACTATTTACTGGACATGATGATTTATGCAAGGCATTCTCTGAATCCATGAGTAAGGAATTTGAGATGTCTATGCTTGGAGAAATCAAATTATTTTTTGGTTTACAAGTTCATCAGATGAAGGATGGTATCTATATTACTCAGTCTAAATACATTAAAGAGATACTGAAGAAATTTGGAATGGAAGATTCCAGACTAGTTGGGACACCTATGTCTACTGGACATAAATTGTCTAAGGATGATGACTCAAAGGAGGTAAATCAGACTAACTATAGATCCATGATTGGTAAACTTCAATATGTTGTTCACACTAGACCTAATATTGCATTAGCAGTTGGTATTGTTGCAAGTTTTTTAGCTAATCCTAGAGAGAATCATTTGATAGATATCAAAAGAATTATGAGATATCTTAAGGGTACTAAAGATTATAGATTATGGTATAAGAAAGGAGGAAACTTTGATTTGAAGACTTTTACTAATGTTGATTGGGCAGGAAGTGTTGATGATGAAAAGAGCACCAGTGGTGGAGCGTTATTTCTTGGAAAGAGGTTAGTCTCCTAGACAAGCAAGAAATAGAATTGTGTTTCTTAGTCTACAGCAGAGGTAGAGTATGTTGTTGTAGCAGTAAATTGTTCAAATATCAGATGGTTCAAATAGTTGTTGTCAGGTATGAGGGAGGAAATCAAAGAACCAATTATTGTCTACTATGACAACACTAGTGCTATTAACATTTCAAACAACCTTGTGATGCATACTAAGACTAAGAATATTGCAATAAAGTATCATTTCTTGAGAGAATTGGTTTAGGATAAGGAAGTAAGGTTGGAATATGTGAATACTAAAGAATAAATTGCAGACATATTCACAAAATTGTTACCTAAGGATGCATTCTTGTATCTTAGAGGAAAGCTAGGGGTGATTCCCCTAACTGAGGCTCACTAATGGACAGATTAGTGATGCATCGATCGAGCTACAGAACATATTTAACATGTTGATGCAGATTGTTAGAGCTTATTGCATATGAATCAGTACATCAGGTACACTACAATTCATTGGATAGAGTCTTTGGCATTGGTTGTCAAAGAGGGAGAGATTATTGATGTCATGCCAAAGAAATTATTAAAATAAAGAGATTATTAAGGGAGAGATTATTGATGACAGAGGGAGAATTTTTATCAGAAACAGAGATTAACGTAAGAGGGAGAAATCTGTATTTTAGAGATTGTGAAGACAGAGGGGGGTTTTCTAGATGAGAATCAAAATAATGCTAAGGACATTAATAAATTATTTTTATCCTTATTTTTTTTTCTCTATAAATCTTTCTATTATGACATGTTGTGTTTCCATCAATGCCAAAGAGGGAGATTTTTTATGAAAATTATTCAATTGTGTATTGTCATTGATGTATACACAAATGTAGTGATGTTACAAAAATGTCTATACCTAAACTGAGCATAGTCAGTGTATGCCAAGCACTCTCAGGCATTGAAGAAGACAAAAGTGATTTTCAATTCTAATCGAGTTCACTTGTGCATCATAGTAATGATCGGGCATTGAAGGATTACAGTGTTAACCGAGTTAGATATTTAGTGTCAGTCGACTAATAGCAGTTTACACTTTATGTTTGATTGGTTATATGCAACTGACATACTTAAGTTTTATTGATTATTTGGATGGTTATTCAAGCCAACTTGACAAGGCTTATCATATATATACAAGGTCAAGTTTGGATTGAATCTATGTGAGTATATGAGTTTTTGATATGATGAGTGAAGGCAAAATCAGATGGGATTCTGATTAATGACAAAACATCTAGACAGAGCTGCAATAGAATATTTGATCAGTAAGGATCTAGTTTTTAAATCCAGAGTAGAGATTTGAATTAGCAAAGATAGTTGCTTTGACAAACAGGTCAATCCATTGTTACTCTCTAACAATTGTATCAATGATCCAAATCTCTTTACAGAGTAGACTTAACAGTATTTTGTAAATCCTCTCACAAGGTGACATTTCTACATTGAAGTGTTTGAAGACCTCTAACAAGGACACTCCTTAAAGGGTGATTAAATCCTCTAACAGGGTCACACCTTACAGTGTGTTTTTGTAACCTTTAACAGGGTTGGCTTCTAACAGGGCTCACTTCATAAGAGTGAAAAAAGTAACTAGTTGCAATTGGTGGTTTTCTCAAATTGGGTTTCCATGTTAAATCTTGGTGTCATATGTGTACATGTTATTTGTTTTATGCTTTATGTTTCTGCACTGAATCACTAAAGGATAATCACAGTTAATATCTTAATTTTTTCTTTGTTTTACTGAGTAACAGTGATAAGTTTGATTAAGACATCTAAGGGACTTGGATTTATTTTTGTGGTAATTGATTCACCTGTCCCCTCTCAGTTACGCAACTCATTTCCAACAGGTGTGTCCTGACATCAACCATAATGGGAAAGGAAATGAAAAAATCTCGTTGAATAAGCAAAACAAGAAATTCATTAAGGATAAGTAGAATAACATTACATAATACCTTATAGAAGAGAGAAAAAATTGAGGATCCTAACAATAATTCTTTTTGGAAATTCTTGGGTAAACTCCCACGTAAGGAAAAGGTTGTTTTTGATGCACTAAGAATGTTAATTGGAAATTTTTGGTATGATAACATGATGCAGGAGCATCTTGGGATCTTGGCAATCTTGCATCAACACAAAATATTTGTGTTCATGTTTGATAAGTTCTATTGTTTCTTTTTGCGATCATTCTAAGAATATTCTTGGAGGTTGCAATCCTTCCAGTGTGTTTGTGGCTTCATCATTGTCATCCTCCTTGGATTTCACATCATTTGGTTACTTCGTGTTCAAGATTTTTCATACTCTTGGCAGGATTGTCATGTTCTTCATGTTTCTGGTGAGCATTCATATTTTTTGATCTCGTGAAGGTTTTCTTGATCAACCAATCTTAATAGCTCATTTATTGATGATGTTACATTTTTGGCCGACCTACCTGAGGGATCGTGTTTTATATTCCACTCATTAGATAAATATCCTTATGATTTGTGGTCCCGACCTATCTGTGTAATACATTTTATTTTTCATTGGGAAATGTAATATTTCTTGGCTGACCTAATATTTGCAAAGGCCTTATATACTTGTGTAATTGTTTTCCATACAATATAGGAGAGAGACATAATAGAATAGTAGCTTAGCACTTAATAGATCTAACAGAAGAAAGTAGCTACTGAATATTCATGTAGTCATTTTTTATTGCAGATGGTATAAAAAAGATAACCTATTGAAGGTTATAATCTGGTTTGTATGCGTGGAAAGTACCACATCTTGCAGTTTTTCTTGTAACTGATCATTCAATAATAAGAAGGTTATTATTGCATTCATTTCCTCTTTTTTTTCTTTTTCTTCTGTTGTGCGACTCTTTCTACAAGGATTGGTTGAACTCGCTGAGTTCCCACTATCCTTGGCTATGTCAATTGGTATCAGAGCAATGTTTTTGCAACCTAGGGTTTTTTATGGGGTGGCGGAAGAGAGGATCCAACCTACAACTATTAAAGATTGTGAATATGGCGAGGAGGAATGCTAGAGGTGGAGAAAGGAATGCAGATCTATTTGTCTGGGATTTATTGAGACAAATTTATGCTAGATTGGAAGTGGTGGAAACTACTCAGAGGAGAGGAAAAAACATATAGAAGAAGCAAGTGATGAAGAAGGAGATGAATAAAATTAGGATTAGGCAAGGGAAGGAGAAAACAATGAGGCACAACTAGAGTTGAATCAAGAATAGGAGAGGTTCATCATAGCTTTGACTAATGTGAATAAGAGACCTCATTTTAATCCACATTATTGTCATGGAAACCTGGATTCAGATGAATTGATAGATTGGATCACATAGATGGATAAGTAATTTCAACTTGAAGGAAATAGAGAGGAGAAGAAGCTAAAATATTCTTGTACCAGTTTAAAAGGACATGCATCCTTATGGTGGGAACATTTATAAATATATCAACATAGAAGAGGTAAAGATAAGATCAAATATTGGGATAGAATGGTGAATAAATTTGATGTAGCCAAGGTAGGAGGGTCCAAGGAAATGAGCTATCCAACCTTGCAGCAAGAGTTACATAGAAAAAACTCAAATGTTTCAAGAAGAAAATATGTATATCTAGTGTATGGAACACACATGCAACCTTTTCCTTAATAGGTAAAAAAATTACAAAGATCTATAATATCAGTCAACATTCCAAGCTCAAATGTCAGGGATTTATTACCAAGAAACCTAATTATCCTTCCAACCTATGACTATAAACATCTTTCTTCAAAACCCTACCTTACTGCCTTCAATCTTTGGATTCCTTTTCCAAAAAAAGGACCAATACCAAACCTAAATTAATGATGGAAACCTACCAGGTTATCCTCAAGATTACATTTCCCAAGAGAAACAAAATGTGTTACCAACTAACTCCAGTCGATCTCCGATCAAAGATATTTAACCAATGAATAAATCACAAGAAGCGGTCATACAAACAAGTCATCCAAACATGTAGCTACATAGGAAAATGAGCCATCATCATCGTCGATCAAGGAAATCCAGCCAAGGATCCAAACATTGACTATTGCAAGAACATTAAGAACACATTCTAAATACAGCCAAAGAATCCAACATAGCTTTAAGTGTGATACTCCAACTAGAACAAAAATCTACTATCATAACCATAAAGGATATGAAGAACTTGATGTGACAAGAAACATAACAACTAAAGACCAAGAACAAAAAAACTTAGATGTTTTTGGATGATGCAAGATTGCAATGAACCCAAGATTCTCCTGCATTAGACACCTGGGGTTATTGAAAATTGAGCCTCTCACTTTGCTAAGATTAAGGAAAAATTGAAAGGTTTAACTCCACCTAATAAATTTATGAAGAATCCTCAACCGGACTATTCTTCCACTTAACAATATATTCCTCATACTATTTTCCTCTAGTGCTCTGACCAGTTCTGGTATCCAAGATTTTTCAACCTCCTCCTTCTTCTTCTTAGAATACTACAACTCACTCTCTGATCCATCTCCCTCACTTCAATATTATTCATGATATTCATACAATTTTTTTATGTTGAATATACTTGATATGTCCATGTCCTCTGGTAACTCAACTTCATAATCATTCCCTGAATCAAACTTTCTCATAATCCTACAAGGTCCAAACTTCTTCATCTTCAACTTACTATACATACCAACTAGAAATCTATCTTTTCTCAGAAAAACCATCACTTCGTCACCAACTTCAAACTCCTTATGTTTCCTCTTCCTATCATCTCTCTCCTTATACTTATCATTCATGCCTTCCAAATGTTTCTTAACTCTATCATGCAAATCCTTCATATGATCAGTAAATCGTTCTTGTTTAGCACTCCTCTTTTCTTCAATGTTGATATCCCTCAATTGTGTCACTCCTTTAGGATGTAAACCATAAATAATCTCAAAAGGTGTTCTCCCAATACTCCTATTCACTAAATTATTATAAGAAAACTCTTCTTGTGCCAAAACCAAATCCCAACTACCTACCTTCTCACCAACCAAGCATCTCATTAGATTACCTAAACTGCTATTAACAACTTCAGTCTATCCATCAATTTGTGGGTGAAATGTAGAACTAAAATTCAATTCAGTGTGAAGATTCCTCCAAAGTGTCCTCCAAAAATATCCAAGAAACTTAGTATCCCAATTTGAAGTAGTGCTCTTAGGTAACCTATGCAATCTGATAATGTCCTTGAAAAACAAATCAGCTATATGTACTACATCTGATGTCTTCTTACAAGGAATGAAATGATCCATCTTTGAAAACCTATTAACAACCACAAACATTGAATCATTACCTATTTGATTCTTTTCCAACCAAGCATAAAATCCATGTTAATCTCCTCCCAAGGCTTTTATGGTACAGGTAATGGTGTATACAATCTAGTATTCTGACCATTCCCTTTAGCAACTTGACAAATCATGTATCTCTGAATAAAATTCCTAACATACTTATGAATCTATGACCAATAATATTGCTCCTTGATAACTGTCATTATCGTATCAATCCCAAAGTGTTTGGATAATCCTCCATAATGTTTCTCCTTAATCATACTTTCCCTCATAGATCCTCTTGGTATACACAACTGAACTCCTTTGAACAAAAATCCATCCTAAATGAATAATATAACAAAGAACTCCTATTGGTTACCAAAGGTTCTTTACCATCTTTCCAAGGTTCAACAAAATCAAGATCATTTGTATACAAAGTCTTCAATTCATCAAATCCAAGCATTGTCACCTTCATCTTTGTCATAGGATTCCTTCTCCTACTCAATGCATCAACAACTTTATTTGACTTACCACTCCTATGCTTCAACACAAATGAGTAAATCTGTAAGAATTCAACCCATCTCATATGTCTCTGATTCAACTTACTCTGACTATGCAAATACTATAAAGCTTGATGATCAATATACAACACAAACTCCTTAGGCAATAAGTATTGTCTCCACTTCTTCAAATCTTGAACAATAGCATAAAATTCTTGATCATAAACATAATATTTTCTCCTTGCATCATTCAATTTTTTGCTAAAGTAAGCAACCAGTCTACCTTCTTGACTCATTACTGCTTTGATTGCACTTCCACTAGCATCATAGTCTACTTGAAATACCTTACTAAAATTTGGTAGTGCTAACACAGGTTGTTCAGTTACCTTTGTCTTCAACAAATCAAAGATTATTTGTTCTCCATGTGTCCATTTGAATTCCTTTTTATCTCCCCTCATTGTCTCAATCATAACATTGCAAACAGAACTGAAATTCCTAATGGACTTCCAATAAAAAAATTCCAAGCCATGAAATGATCTTACCTCACTAACACTTTCAGGTTCAAATCATTCAACAATTTCTCTAACCTTCTCAGGATCCATCTTTAATCCTTCAGCGGAAATTACAAATCCAAGGTATATAAGCTCATTCTTCATAAAAGTACACTTCTTCAAATTTATCAGCAACTTCTCCTCGCTTAACCTCTGCAATACTTTCCTTACATGCAACAGGTTTTCCTCTTTTTTCTTACTCAAAATCAAAATGTCATCCAAATAAACTATGACAAACTTACCCTAAAATTTCTTCAACACTGCATTCATGAACCTCATGAAAGTACTCGGTGCATTAGACAAACCAAAATGCATTACAAACCACTCATACAAGTCTTCCTTAGTCTTAAAATCAATCTTCCATTCATCACCTTCTCTTATTCTGATATGATGATAACCACTCTTCAAATCAATCTTTGTGAAATACTTAGCTCCACTCAAGCAATCCATTATGTCATACATTATAGGTAAAGGAAACTGGTACTTGGTAGTGATCTATTTTATTGCTCTACAATTTTTACACATCCACCATTGTCCATCCTTCTTAGGTTCCAATAGTGCAGGTATTGCACAAGGACTCAAACTTTCTCTGATTAATCATTTCCACAATAACTCATACACTTGTCTATTCAACTCTTCATTCATTGTTGGTGTCAACCAGTGAGATGCTTTATTAGGAAAACTAACTCTAGGAATTATATCCATGCAATGGCTAATACTCCTAACCAGTGGAAAATCACCAAGTATATTATCTAAAATCACATTTGCATACTCATCCAACATGTTCTTAATCTCCTTAGGGTGTTCACCGCTCATATCTACATTCGCAGTCTTCCTTGGAAAAATAGAAAAAAAAAACATTCTCATGTCTTATTCCTTCCAAGAATTTCCTTCCATCAACCATGCAAAATCTAGCACTGGTACAAACCTCCCCTTTAAAAGTTTCCTCCAAAGGCATCAATCTATATTTCATACCATTAGCCACAAAAGTATATGTATTTCAGAGGACAAGCTAGCATCTGGTTGCTTTCTGATTTGATCAATGGTTAAAGCAGAGACCAAATCCCACCCTGGCACAAGCATCATCCCACTAGACTTGACTAATTGTATTTCTTCTTCAAGGGTTATTGTCTCATTTTCTAGATCATAAGTAGTCAAGGCTTGCAGGGCCTCACTCTATACAGTATCTCCCCTTATCAATTTCAATTGGGCTCCTACTTCTTTTTGCTTCCTCCATATCAAGAATTTTTTGAATTCATATGTCTTGATTAAAGCATCATCACTTAAGAATTCTTCTTGATGGAGCTCTCTCTCATCTTGACATCACTGAAGGGGTAATTCCACTTCTTCTTGTATATCCTTTTCCAAATTTTTCCTTCTCTAATATTCTTTCTAAGTTGATGGTGATACTGCCTCTCACCAGTAATCAGGGCACTTACATTTTCCTTCTTCTTTCCCTGGGTTTGTACTTGAGATGGGTCCCCTTGTTCCACTCTATGTTTTTCCTTGGGGGCTCATTAGTCACCTAAGTATCGGCAACCTCTGTAAGGTCCACTTCTATGATTTTCTCTATTGTAGGTGGTTGATCCATGGGAGGAGGGCTATGTATTGGGTATCCTACCTCACTATCCTCTTCATACTCTGAGGATGAATACTTCTTGAGACCTCTTTTCTTGTCTTCAATCAATCCTTAAAGTTGATTGTATAAAGTGTGATAGTACTCAATCATTTTTTAGAGTCATTGCAGATAAGGCACTTCTAGGAAGAAACCTCCAAATGGAATACCTACCTTCTTCATTTGTTTCTCCAAGCCTATCAAATCTTGATATTGTGCATCTCTTCTTGTTGCTTCTTCATCCTCCAAGATATTTCTAATGAGGTCCTCTTCAACACACTCTTCATGATCCTTGATAGTGGTGATTCTTGGGGTCAGCAACTTCTTAGCACCTTTGATAAAACCTTTTGGATCTACATACTTGTACAAGGCCATTCTCATCCTATACTTTCCCAACCATTTATTTGCTGCATTCATGGCTCTTTTCCCAATTGTGAAGTTAGCCACTTTAAATTGTCTAGGAGTGAATGTGTATTTTCTATGAGGAGCTAGCTGCTCCTTATCTGTCCACATCAATTTCCAAATGAATTCTATTAAGGCCACTCTTGGAGGTACATAGTTAGGAAGTATGTGTAGGGGATAGGAGCATCCATAAACCCTGATTATAGTAAAAGTCTTCTCATAGTAGAAATCACCCCAATTGTGATATCATGTCCATTTGTCTACATATTGGCAAGGCCTTAGAAGTTGAAGTACTCTAACTAGTAGCCTAGTTACATTTAGGCCCAATAATTGTAGAAGTGGATGTACTATCAATTTCTCAGAACCAAAGAATGCATTCTCATTAGAAGTATAATTCCAAACCCTAATCCATAATTGTATGGGCTTCGGTTGGCCTTGGAATTAAGTTATTGGTATTAGAAACTTCGTATTCATACTTTCAATGTTGAAATACAATATCAAATGCATTAGAAGAGAATAATACATGAACTTAGGGTTAACCTTCTTTTGAATGTTGACCAGGCCCTCATGAATTATGTCTATGACATACTAGATATAGTCAAAATCCATGTTGGCATGGGAGTTCTGAATATCCAAAATAATCATGAGTAGGTCTGCAGGCAGCCTCTCAATATGCTCATTTATGCCTAAAACCCTACACAACTCATAGGCTATATACTTCATGTAGAAACAAAGGTTTTTAAACTTGTAAGGTGCACCCTTTGAAGTAGGCAATGGGGCCACATAATTCCTATTTGATCTAGGCACATGGACTTGGACCAACTTGCTAACAATAGTGACCTCTCTGGCATATTTTCTCTACAATTTCTTGAAGTCTATCTCTATGGAAGAGGCATGATAAATACCAAAGGCTTTCATGAATGATGACCTATCTAAGGTCACTAAGGATTTTTTATCTCCTTTTCTAATTTTTTTGGAAGTATGGTCATATCTTGCAACTAGGTTTATTAATAGGTCAACATCTACGAAAACATTAGGGACAATTAACTTGGCAAGACCTAATGTTCAAGAGTTTGAGACAGGAATTTTCCTATCCATATTTCTATATAAATAATTTAATAAATGAAAACTAGAGCACCCAAGAGTGATGAGATCCCTACAATCAGACATAGCATCAGAAAAGGATTCATTGTCTACCTTTTTATTTTTGTTCGTTCCTGGTAGCAAAGAAATGAACTCATCTGAGAAGTTCCTCTTCCCTTTCTGATCATCCTCTGCATCTTTACTTCCTCCACTGGTTGAGACCCTTCTTGGTCTAGCTTGACTCATCTTTGTTGATTCTTCTGATAATTCTCCTCTTAGACACAAGCTATCTCTCACAATTCGCTCTGAAACTCAAAGAATTCTTCGCTCTGAAAACTCAAAAACTTATGCAATTTATCTGTTATATACTCTGAAAAAGTTGGTAATCATAAATGTAAAAAGGCTATGTCTATTTACCATTGGAAAATGAATGCACCAGTCTAGTCGAGAACTTGGAAACCGTTGCTCAATCACTTCTGCAATAACTCTATGTTTCTTGACATTAATTCTTTCATAGCCACGGTGCTTGAAGTTGACAGGAAATCAAATTTGAAAAGCCAAGTCAGATGAGTCATGAGTTCTTTTTAGTTTTAAAACCTTATTATAAGATAAAAGGCTCGACACATGATCTGATTGGCTATCTTTTCTTTATTTTCACAGCTCAGTGGATTACTTGTATCATGTCAAAATCTTGTCTTTAATAGGCCCTGGCTTTTATATTTCTTTCCTTGACATGGCGCAAGAACAAACTCCTAATATTTTACCATACTCAAACCCTGGTTTATCTTACGATCACGTGAATTCTTTATCTCCAAGTCGCTGAGAGTTTTCTTTGACTCGGGTTACATTATGAGATCTAGCGCCAGCCACACAATCTTCTTCTTCATCAACGGTCATCGCTAAGTTGCTAGGTGGTTTAGTTAACTTTGATTTTGTCCTGAGATTACGCACTGGCCAATCATTTTAACTATACTTTGCATATGTTTTACTTCTTAACTCTGAGTAACTTGTTCCTTCTTATCTCTGAATCTTTGAATAAACCTTACTAGGCTTTACTTTGACCATGATTCAAATCTAGAGATTCAGCGACTAAAAGATCTCTAAGTATCTAGATATTTCTCTTAACCCAAGTTTCATCTAGAGACTTGGCGCTAGTCATTCATCTAATACAAGATCTACAATCCTTGCTGAGTCGCTGAGATTTTTTCTTAACCTTAGGTTCATTCAGAGATCACGCGACAAGGAAAAAGAATAACCCTGTCTTAACTCTGAGTCTATCTGGAGATTCAGCGACTAGCTAAGTGTCTGAATTGTTGAGCATTTCAACTAACCATGGGTCTATTCTGAGATCATGTGCACATTGTAATATTTGAGTCATGTTAATGGTTCAAATATTTCTTATCAACCCAACTTTTAGCCTTAACTTGACCTTAAGTCATTTGGAGATCACACGACTGAGAAAACTCTAAGTCGTTGAAGGTTTTACTTTACCCTAATTTTATTCAGAGGTCATGCACAGACCACACAATTAGATCTTGATCTATGCCTTGCGCTGAGTCTCTGAAACATTTTATACTTTCTTATTCTATTTGGAGATTTGCGCGAGTACCCTTGATCTTTCTTTTAATCTATGGCTTGCACTGAATCTCTGAATCTTTGGCTTTAACTCCAGTATGTTCTGAGATCACGTGACTAAAGGTTATCTCACAATATTGCAATGCTTGGACTAACTTTGGTTAAGTCTAGAGATTTAGAGATAAAGGCTATCTCTGAATTCCTGAAAGATTTGCTTGACCTTGGGTTGATTCGAAGACTTCATGAACACCATAGATCTCTTAGCCACTTAAACACATGTCTACATCTTAGCCTTTACCTCTTGATCTCTGAATAATTCTTAACTTTTTGAATTCTTCTAGTGATTCAGCACCAGACACACATCTTTGTCTTCATCAACGGTACAGATTCACTCACAGCAAACTTGACTTAGCTCTGACATAACCACATTTGACCATAGTTCATTTGGAGATTCAGTGATTGAATGAATCTCTAAGTTGCTGAAGAATTATTCTAACTCGGGTTTTTTTTGGAGATCATGTGCAATCCCTTAGATCTTTTCTTGATCAACGATCAGCTCTAAGTCTCACAATCTTTCCGTAATTTATCAATTCTTCTTGAGATTACATGGCAACCCTTGATTCTGCTTTGATCCAACTTCCTACGCTGAATCTTGAGACTATTTACTTAACCACACTTTCATTCTGAGATTACGTGACTAATCTATCTCTGAATCTTGGAATAAACTTAACTTGACTTAGTCACAACCTCAGGTTAATCTGGAGATTATGTGAAAAGCCTTATCTCCAAGTCTCCAAAATATTTATTAACTCATGAGTTAATTGGGAGATCAAGCGCAGGCTACACAATTAAGTCAAAGATATAACAAGATCTATGGTTGTCACTTAATCACTAAGGAAAACCTTGACCTTGGCATTTGTCTGGAGATCATGCACCAGTTGCTCATCTTGGAAAATATCGACGATCCTCACTGAATCTTACACTTAACTCTAATTTCTTTTGGAGATTCTGTGACAAAGAAAAATAGAACTTTGTCTTGACCTCAGGTTATATTACGAGATTACGCAACTGAGAAATCTCTGAATCGCTTAATATTTCTTATAACTTGAGTTAATTCAAGAGATCTAGCACTATCTGCATGATCACAATTGCATCCATGGTTGTCGCTGAGTCTTTGAATCCTTGAGCCAACTTCATATTTATCTAGCAATCACGTTCCAACCGGACGATCAAATCAAGATCAACCGCCTGCACCAAATCTCAAAATGTATAACAGCATATTCCATTCATCTCGAGATTAAGATATACAAGCTTTGCGCCAAGTCGCTAGATCAAAAGGAATATTTGGTTCTACTTGCAAGATCAAGAGATAAAGGCAAAGGCTAAAAAGCACATGGCTTATAAGATACTTAAGTTAATCGACAAAAGTAACTTCAAATTAGAAAAAGGTCATGGAGGACTAGGGTTTTTGCACGGAATAGACACAAATGACCTAGTTTTTTTGGTTTTCAACCATTTTTGCACTTCATTGCTTGGATCACAAACACTTTCTAGGAAATTTGATGGCACACTGAGATAGATCTTGACATTTTTAGGCATAACTAACAATGGGAACCAAAAATTTTAGCAAGACTCATAAAAAATAGAAATATACCCTACAATAGGCAAACAGTTCCATTCTATAGATCAACATATCTTGTTATTCCCTAACAGTTGCAACAGGTTAAATCCTTTGACCGGGTGAACTTTAACAGGTTCTTATTTGTAAATCCTTTAACAGGGTAACTTCTTTATTGAGTTTTGAAATCCTTTAGTGAGGTAGATCATAACTGATCTTATTGTACTCCTAACAGTGTACTAATCACTCCTAACAGGTTGAACCCTCAAAAAGGGTTTTTGTAGCTCCTAACAGTGAAAACACATTTACTGTAGTAGTGGGCTTGTGGATGTCATCCCCACCGTGGTTTTTTCCCTCTTATAAGGGTTTTCAGGATAAAATATATGTGTTGTGTGTGTTGAGCTTGTTGATGCTTGATATTGTTTACTTTGATTTGTTTACTTCAATTATATGGTCTATTTTTTGGAAGCTAATAGTGTAGTTATTCATATCGGTGGTCGAATTTTTTCACTACCTATATGTAATTATTCACCCCCCTCTCAGTACCTAAGACTGAGACAGATCTTGATCTTGATCTTGATCAGTGATCTGCCCTAAGAATGGGAGCTCCCAGTCATTCACCAAATGAGGGAGATGAAAATTCCTTGGTAAGTATTCCATATGTTCTTTGCTACACCCTCTACACAGCCTTGGCCTGCCACTAATTTCTCCTTCATCTTCTGAGGATTGTGTCAAATGCATGATCTGAACCTTGGAAATGTCTTTTCACTAAGTTGAAATAGGTAGCAATTACAATATTTTTTCTTCTTTTGGGGTTTATAAAGCCTTAACACACATGCAAATATCTGTCGATTTCCAAGGCATAATAAGTTACCAATTTTTGCACACCTCTATCCTTCGGCTTGGGAAAAAAATGTCACCAAATGTACTATCAGAAACCTGCAAGCACCCAAATAATGTTAGGATAAAAATAAATGGTTTATGCATTTCCTTTCCTAGTTTGGTGATGTCCTTTCACATGCACAAGCCAGCAGAAATTTAAGAAAAATGGGATTTGAAGGATTCAATTTTATGTGAGGAATGATGGCAATGAACATGAAATGATTTTCCCATGTTGAATCCTTGATGAAACATCCCTTCATGATACCTATTGTCCCTATCATAGTGATGATTTGGGAATTTCATGTCATTCAGCCACCCTTATTTTTTGACCTCCACCAAAATATTTAGGGAAAGAAAAAAAAATTCCTTTTTCATTTTGGATGTCATGTGTAGTTTGTACACTTTACTCATAAATTAAAAGTTATGTTGCTCCTTCATGACATATTGCAAGTCTTCATTGTTTCCCCAACAATCTATCTCTGCTAACAATGGGAGTCGGTCTAACTGGTCCACATCCTTTGATACTTTAACTTCTTCCTTATTAAAACTCATACTTGCTAACTAATATGCCACCCTGTTCCCTTCCCTCTAGGTATGAGAAATTTGAAATGACTCAAACTTTTCCAAGATCTCTCAAGTGTTTTTGTAATATATATTTGATCTTCCATTTTTGAAAGCTCTTGCTTTTCATGCATTTATAATTAAAAGGGAGTCACCTTCCACATGAATATGAGTAATTCCAAGACCTTTTGCTAGAGAAAGACCCTACAAGAGAGCAAATGATTCACACATGTTATTAGCCCCTAGTGATAAAGAAATTGATTTTGTTGCAATTACTAGCTCTGTTAGATCCCAAATACATACTCCAACACTAGATACTCCAAGGTTTCCATTAGAGGCACTCTCAAAATTCATTTTTAAGAATGGAGGAGCAGGCAAAAACTAATTAATTGTGTCCTCATTGATTTTATCCTTGGGGGGAATATTTAGAGATCCATTAATAGAAGAGAAATTCTTTTCCATGTTCTTATAATTAATTCATCCCATGATGTAAAGAGCGAGGAGAAATTCTTGGTATTTTGACTATAAGAATTTATTGATTTTGATGTTACTTTTATATAACTACCTGCACATCTTGAAGGGAAGAACAATCTTTCCTAAAAATGTGTTTTTTGTGTTCCCACCAAATAGACCAGATGATATCTACTAGTATAATACGCCAAATACAGTTGAAGAAAGACTCTTTTTGCAAGACTTGCCAAGCTTGAAATAGGTCCCACAATGAATTAGGAAGGGGTGTGAAGAACTAAATCTTTGAAAATATATGTTTCCACCATTTTTGAGAAAAATGACACTAAAGAAATAAATGTGTTGTATATTCTTGTTTCTCAACACACATGACACGTGTGAAAGGATTTTCCATTTATAATCTAGTCAATCTATCACTTTTGAGTTCTTTGTTCTTCAAAGATATCCAAGAAAAACTACATGATTTTGGAGAAATCATGTTTCTCCAACAAAACGAATAGGCTCTATGTGACTGATTTGGCTAATCTAATTTGAGAATTTCTTTATGTCCTAGTTTAAATGAATAATTCCCATCCTTTAAAGGGGCCCAAATGATTATCATTTTCCTTTTAGATTATTACCAACCTCTCATTCAGAGTTTGATGCAAGACTTTCTTTTGTTTCATAGGGATCTATAAACCAATGGCATCCTTCCAATATGCCCTGCCTTTTGCAATCTCCACTGAGAAAACATAATCTATTAATCTGTCTCCCCAAGTTTGAAAAAATAATGGGATAGAAGGTTGTAGTTCAATGTTATTTCTAAGGGTTGGAATGTCATTCCAAGAGTCATTGAAGAATTTAACCTCTTCCTCATTGTGCACATCCCAAGAGATGTAAGAAGTGACTATATTTCTAGAGGCTATTATGAAGCTCCACGTGACTGAACTAGATGGCAGTTTTGCAATTTTGAATATTCTTGTTGGAATCATGGAGTCCAGATACTTGTGTTGGAATAATGGAATGGTGTGTACTGAGAGGGGAGGGGTGAATCAGTACCCTTAAAACTTTTTGTCAATTAACCTTAATCCTTTAGTAATCAATTCCTTGCATTACCGACCATATCTGTTATTCTATCTTTGTGTATGTAATATCAATTCATAAACTCAAATTGCATTTAAACATTCATATAAACATTCATGAAATGTAATGACACATGACACAAGATTTGGTAACATAGAAAACCCCTGTTAGAAGGTAAAAATTGTGGTGGGGATGAAACCCATAAAACTTCACTATCTGCAGAATGGAAGGGGTCGGTTACGGCTTACAAGTTTGATCACTTCTGATGATCTTACCATGTTAGGAGTAACATGTTTAGACTGGTTAAGGTCTACTCTATTAAGAGCTTTAGCAACACTGTTTAATGTGCACTCGGTTAAGAGATTTACAAAGGATTGTTAAATCCACCTTCTTCTTGGATTTCTTCTATTTGCTACACTTGTTAGAATGTAGTCAAAAATACTTATTGACCTGAGTATATGAAATCTATAATCATTGAGTATAGATCCTTTAACTTCACATGTATAATGTATCACCTATAGTGATTGATCAATACCTCTCTTATGCTCGGTAGCCTTGAATCTGGTTCTTGATAACCTATTTCATCTTTTGTTGTCCTTCTACATAAAACTTTGTATATGATCCATAGATGTGCCCCTTAGATAAAATCATCATCACATTCTCTTATTCTGATTGATTACACATCTATTTATACAATGAATTGACCTAAATAGGTTTCACATATTTCAATGATAACTCTATGATCAAAGGTTTACAACTTGACCTTGATCTCCTAGTTTGCATGTTTACAATCAATTAGACTGATTAAAAAAATTACAATTTATTTTCTTATCCCTCAAGAAATGGTTTTAAAGATATACTTTAAAGCTAAATATAAAACTTAAGTGTTTCTTATGTGTAAGTCAAATCCACATTTCTCAGAATAAATTTGTCTCTCGGTAGACTGGTGCTCCGGTTTCTATGTAGTCTATTCTCAGTGATGTCTTTGTAGACATTCTTCTTCCCGATTTTCTCTGTCGACTGACTGTCGGTGTTCACTATTAACTTGTCTTGCAGGTTCCTCTGTGAACTATGTTGTCAGTTTACACTGTTAACTGCTCTTCCGGGTTCCTCATTGAACTGTTCTATTAGGTTACACTGTAAACTATCTTTTGATGAGCATGTTTACTGACGGTTCCAAAAATAGTTTCCTTTGTATACTAATGGCAAAATATGATCATCAATCTCTCCCTTTGACATTAGTATCAAAAATTGATATGTGCAAAACTAAAATGTTTAGTATATACACAATGTATTTTACCTTGTCAATATGAATCCCCTATGTGCATGCCTCGGTATAGTATATGTACATGTATATATTCTTTCCTTTATACATATATTTCCTCTTTTCATTATTTCCCCCTTTTACCTTATCAATTCCCCCTTTATATTATTTCTCTCTTTGTCACACATTATTTCCCCCTTTTTTATAATAAGGACAAAGGTGTAATACTTACAACTTGTCAAAAATGTGGGATGGGAGTTCTGCAGGTCTTCCATCATTTTCTCCCACTTCTCCTTAAGGTGTTCCAGGTCCATGTGCTCCAATGTTATTCTTGCATGCATATCATAGATACTGTCAGTGACAGACATCTCTGGGGTGGCATTCAATTGTCTTGTCGATGTCATATGTTGTTGCAGTAATGTGAGATTCGGTAGAAGTAGAGCTTGAATCTCGGTTACCTCATCTCTAAATTTTGATTCTGCCTCTAAAATCTCAAGTCTCAACCTTTTAGCTTCCATAATATTTTCATAATGCAACTTGATTGCATTGTCATTGGTTGTGAGACCTTGTGCACTAGCATTTAGATCTAAATCTATCTATGCAATCTTCTCACTGTTCTCCTTAGTGAATTGCTCTATTGTGCATAACTTCTGACCTAAGGTTATAGCTTCTGAAATGATTGGTTCCAATGTATTGACTAGCTCAGATAGATTTACCTTGTTTTCGGCCACTTCTTGGCTGATTTTCTCTGTTAATTTGTATTGGTACTTCTGCTCTGCATGTTCTTTTATTGCCTTCTCTACATCGACATTTTGTGATGTGATAGCTTTGGTTAGAATGACTAATTGATCAAGTATAGGAGCATTTTGATCAATGTCAGTATCAAGTACAATTTGTAGTAGTATGTCCTTTGTGGTTTCTAGTACCTATGTGTCCTTTGCTCCTTTTTAAGCTTATCTTGGATAGATTTCCTTTTGCAAAGTTTAGCATACTTTGTGAGTGATTTTGGATCCAATTACGAGATTACGCGACTGAGCAATCTTTGAATCGCTGAAGATTTCTTATAACTTGAGTTAAGTCACGAGATCTAGCGCTAGCCACATGATCACAATTGCATCCATGGTTGTTGCTGAGACTCTGAATCCTTCAGCCAACTTCATATTTATCTAGCGATCACGCGCCAACCGCATGATCAAATCAAGATCAACCGCCTGCGCCAAATCTCAAAATGTATAACAGCATATTCCATTCATCTCAAGATTAAGAGATACAAGCTTTGCGCCAAGTCACTAGATCAAAAGGAATATTTGGTTCTACTTGCGAGATCAGGAGATAAAGGCAAAGGCTAAAAAGCACATGGCTTATAAGATACTTAAGTTACTCGACAAAAGTAACTTCAAATTAGAACAAGGTCATGGAGGACTAGGGTTTTTGCATGGAATAGACACAAATGACCTAGGGTTTAGGGTTTTCAACCATTTTTGCACTTCATTGCTCAGATCACAAACACTTGCAGGAAAATTTGATGGCACACTGAGACAAGTCTTGACATTTTTAGGGATAACTAACAATGGGAACCAAAAATTTTAGCAAGACTCAGAAAAACTAGAAATATACCCAACAATAGGCAATCAGTTTCATTCTACAGATCAACATATCTTTTTGTTCCCTAACAGTTGCAACAGGTTAAATCCCTTGACCGGGTGAACTTTAACAGGTTCTTATTTGTAAATCCTTTAACAGGGTAACTTCTTTATTGAGTTTTGCAATCCTCTAGTGAGGTAGATCATAACTGATCTTATTGTACTCCTAACAGTGTACTAATCACTCCTAACAAGTTGAACCCTCAAAAAGGGTTTTTGTAGCTCCTAATAGGGCAAACACATTTATTGTAGTAGTGGGCTTGTGGATTGCATCCCCACCGTGGTTTTTTCCCTCTTATAAGGGTTTTCACGATAAAATATATGTGTTGTGTGTGTTGAGCTTGTGGATACTTGATATTGTTTACTTTGATTTGTTTAATTCAGTTATATGGTCTGTTGTTTGGAAGTTAATAGTGCAGTCATTCATATCGGTGGTTGAATTTGTTCATTACCTATTTGTACTGATTCACCCCCTCTCAGTACTTAATATTTCAAGAATTATATTGTTGATGTCTTTTATAATCCTTTAATTGAGTTCTTTACAATTATTAATTACAATAATTATAATCTTAATAATAATTATTATAATCTTAAAAAATTACAACTATAATTATATAGTTAAATCATGATTAGCATAACAATTATCTTAATAACTATAAAACTTATAAATTAAATTATAGTTATAATATTTTTAAGTTTATGTTCGTTAATGGGCTTTCAAGGGTTGGTCCTTCCTAGCAAAAGAGATATGAACTGAAATGGGAAGCACCTGATGAAGGTTGGGTCAAAGTCAATTTTGATGGGGCCTCCGAGGGAAATCTGAGACCATTGGGGGCTAGGTGTGTAGCGAGAGATCCTACAGGTAACATCTTAGCAATAGAATATAAAAAACTAGAGGATGGGATGAATAATGAAGCAAAGGATCAAGTAGCACTCCTAGAAATTGAGATGGAAAAGAAAATTAAGGTGGATAGATTACATTTGGAGGGAGATTCACAAATTATAGTTATTGTCATTGCTTCAGAGAAATACCAGATATGGAAATTTGAAAAAAATTATAACAATACTAAGGAAGAAATTGATGATTTTTAAAAATTTTAAAAACCTCCCATATACATAGGGAAGGAAACACCTTGGTATATTCTCATTCCAAGGTGGTGGTAAAAATGACCCCTTAGTAATGGTAAATGGCAGTGTAACACCTTTTTGAAAGATGATGTGACTTAGTTTGAAGTGGAAGCTGATGTGTATAGATGATGTCATGAGTTGGAAGAGAAATTGTGTCGATCAAGGAAAGAGGACAATGGAGTATGTGGTGAGGTGATGGGTTTTTAATGCCAAGGAATGTTGGCAGAGGATTTCTCACGATCGAGAGGACAGTGAGTAAATGCTCACTTTATCTACAATTGAAGAATAAAGGAAATAGAAATGATGGCATTCCTCATTTGATGTAGAGACAGTGTGCAAGGGAAGCATTTGGTAATGGAGGCAAACTTTAGTCTCAAGGCATCAAAGCAGTAGATGGTTTTTTGGGGCCAAATCACTAAAGAACAGTTGATACATGTCTTCACAACAGACGACCCATTTTTCCTTGTCATGGTGCGTGGAATGTTTAGTATAGATTTCTTTATTGTCAATTACCCATTCTTCTTGAATACGGATATATCTTCTTTGTTTTGTGCATGGAGGCTTGAATTCAGTGAGGTGAGTGAAGTGAGAAGGGTAGTAAACAAATGTGTAAGGGAGGAGTGGAGAAAAGGACTCGATGCGCCACTTCAAATGGAAGTGTCAGGAATCGGCTTGAATACTAACAGAGGTGATTGGGTGAATATGCCAGGATACCCACCAAACATTCACCCATTTGTTCTATACTAGGTCAGAGTAAATGTATGGGGGGTTTCGAACAGAATGTATGGGGTTTATGGGATGGTGGTTTATTTGAAGTTTTTTTGGGGTACTATGTAAACACATATTTAAATATTAATAAAAAACAATTTGTTGATCAAAAAAATATTTTTAAGTTTACAAGTCTTAAAAAAAATTAGTAATATTTATGTTTGTTTATTTATTTAGAATTATTTTTACTATTTCATGTGTCATTTTGATTAATTTATTTTTTTTAATTATTAATTGTATTACATGTGATAGAAATGGATTGTTGGTAATCTTAATTTTACAATTATCAATTACAATAATTATAATCATAATACTAATTATTATAATCTTGAAAATATTATAACTATAACTATAGAGGTTTTTTCTAAAGAGGGTAAACGCTTTGACCCGAAGCTATGAACCGGTGAGGCCACAAATGGGGGACCTCATCCCTGATGAGATTTGAACCATAATGTCAAGAACAACAACACAACTTAACCATCATAACATGTCATTGTTGGAAAATATAACAATAAAGTTAAATCATGATAAGCATAACAATTTTTTAACAATTTTTTCAATAACTATAAAAATTATAAATTAAATTATTGATAATAAGAAATGGCTATAATAATTTAAGTCCTAATTATTTCATATCTTTTTCATTTTATTTTTCAAAATCCTTTTCTAGCGTTCTTAATACAATTTTGATTGCAGTTTGACCCCTATACCTACAATCAGCTTTAAGCACTTTTAACAAGATTTCAAAAAACTTTTAATAAAATCAAAAACTATTTTTAAAATATTCTATTTTATAAACCCAAAATTAATACACACATTTACTATTTAAATTTATCTTCAATAATATTTTTCTATCCTTTATTTTTATTTTTTCACAAAATGTTGACGCATGCGCGCGTGCGTACACACACATATAAGAGAATTACATACTAGTTTACAAACCATGGCTCTTTGTTAGCCAAATGAATACCTAAAGCATTTCATCAAAACAAAATTTTACAGCCCACACAAAGTGTTTGTTACTAACTAATACTTATCCCATCCCATGTGTTACAAACAAAATTTGGAATTCAAACCCAATTCTCATTTGAAAGGAAAATGGATATAATTTGAGATAAAAATATTATCCTCCAAGCTTGTGGTGCTAGAATTTCCTCTCCAATAATGTGCTTGATGCTTTTCCTGAATTGGTAGCAATGCACTTTGAACATCTACCTCAAATTGTCATCAGTGATCTGCCCTAAGAATGGGAGCTCCTAGTTATTCACCAAATGAGGGAGATGAAAATTCCTTGGTGATATTCCATATGTTCTTTGCTACACCCTCTACACAGCCTTGTCCTACCACTAATTTCTCCTTCATCTTCTAAGGATTGTGTCAAATGCATGATCTGAACCTTGGAAATGTCTTTTCACTAAGGTGAAACAGCTAGCAATTACAATATTTTTGCTTCTTTTGGGGTTTATAAAGCCTTAACACACATACAAATATATGTCGATCTCCAAGGCATAATAAGTTACCAATTTTCACACACCTCTATCCTTCGGCTTGGGCAAAAAAAGTGTCACCAAATGTACTATCAGCAACCTGCAAGCACCCAAAGAATGTTAGGATAAAAAAACATGGTTTATGCATGTCCTTTCCCAATTTGGTGATGTCCTTTCACATGCACAAACCAGCAGAAATTTAAGAAAAATAGAGTTTGGAGGACTCAATTTTATGTGAGGAATGATGGCAATGAACATGAAATTATTTTCCCATGCTTACTCCTTAATTGAATTATCCCTTCATGATACCCATTGTCCCTGTCATATTGATGATTTGGGAATTTCATGTCATTCAAACACCCTTATTTTTTGACCTCCACCAAAATATTTAGGGCAAGAAAAAAAAATTCCATTTTTAATTTTGGATGTCATGTGTAGTTTGTACACTTTACTCACAAATTAAAAGTTATGTTGCTCCTTCGTGACATATTGCAAGTCTTCAATGTTTCCCCAACAATCTATCTCTCCACAATATGTGCTAACAATGGGAGTCGGTCTAACTAGTCCACATCCTCTGATAATTTAACTTCCTCCTTATTACAACCCATACTTGCTAACTAATCTTCCACCTTGAGAAATTTGAAATGACTCAAACTTTTCCAAGATCTCCCAGGTATTTTTGCAGTATATATTTGATCTTCCAGTTTTGAAAGCTCTTTCTTTACATGCATTTATAATTAAAAAGGATTCACCTTCCACATGAATGTGAGTAATTCCAAGACTTTTTTCTAGAGAAAGACCCTGCAAGAGAGCAAATGATTCATCCATGTTATTATCCCCTGGTGGTAAATAAATTGATTTTGTTGCAATTACTAGCTCTGCTAGATCCCAAATACATCCAACACTAGATACTCTCAGGTTTCCATGAGAAGCACCATCAAAATTCGTTTTGAAGAATGGAGGAGCATGCAAAAACCAATTAATTGTGTCCTTGTTGATTTTATCC
This sequence comes from Thuja plicata, assembly GCA_018584345.1. Classification (NCBI taxonomy): domain Eukaryota; kingdom Viridiplantae; phylum Streptophyta; class Pinopsida; order Cupressales; family Cupressaceae; genus Thuja; species Thuja plicata. The sequence continues at coordinate 5,089,723 of MU226176.1, read as the reverse complement.
TTGGGGGAATCTTTAGAGATTCATTAATAGAAGATAAATGTTTTTCCATGTTATTAGAATGAATTCATCCCATTATGTAAAGAGCAATCTGATAAATTCTTGGTATTTTGACCATAAGCATTTATTGATTTTGATGTTACTTTTTATATAACTTGAAGGGAAGAATAATCTTTCCTAAAAATGTGTTTTTTTGTGTTCCCACCAAATAGACCATATGATATCTACTAGTATAATATTCCAAATACAGATGAAGAAAGACTCTTTGTGCAGGACTGGCCAAGCTTTAAATAGGTCCCACACTGAATTAGGAAGGGGTGTGAAGAACTAAATCTTTGACAATATGTGTTGCCAGCATTGTTGAGAAAAAGGACACTAAAGAAATAAATGTGTAGTATCTTCTTGTTTCTCACCACACATGACACATGTGAAAGGATTTTCAATTTATAATCTAGTCAATCTTTCACTTTTGAGTTCTTTGTTCTTCAAAGATATCCAAGCAAAACTACATAACTACATGCTTTTGGAGAAATCAAATTTCTCCAACAAAATGAATAGGCTCTATGTGACTGATTTGGCTAATCTAATTTGAGAATTTCTTTATATCCTAGTTTAAATGAATAATTCCCATCCTTTGAAGGACCCAAATGGTTATCCCTTTCCTTTGAGATGATTGTCATTGTCTTATTCACAGTTTGATGCAAGATTTTCTTTTGTTCCATAGGGATCTATAAACCAATGGCATCCTTCCAATATGCCCTGCCTATTGCAATCTCCACTAAGATAAAACATAATCTATTAATCTTTAAACCCAAGTTTGAAAAAATAATGGGATAGAAGGTTGTAATTAAATGTTATTTCTAAGGGTTGGAAGGTCATTCCAAGAGTCATTCAAGAATTTAACCTCTTCCCCATTGTGCACATTCCAAGAGATGTAAGAAGTGACTATATTTCTAGAGGCTATTATGAAGTTCCACATGACTCAACTAGATAGCAATTTTGCAATTGTGAATATTCTTGTTGGATTCATGGAGTACAATTACTTGGCTTGCATAATTTTACACGAATTGGGTTTAAACTTTGAAAATATTTGTCATGTTAGTTTCCCTTTGAATGTTATGTTTTTCTTACATATATCATGCATGCCAACTCCTCCTGATCTTTTATCAATTGTCATACCTTGGAGAGAAACTAGGGGAATTTTCTTTTCTTTATTCATATTTCCTTGCCAAAGGAAACTATGGATAATTTTCTCAATTTGGTCAACAACTGAATTAGGAGATTTAAGAACGGCTAAGAAGTAGTTAGGGATAGATGCTAGAACTATTTTAATCAGAAAGATACGCCCTGAGAATGAAAGCCATATAGCTTTCCATGAATAAATTCTAGACCTCAGCCTCTCTATAACATTGGACCAATAAGATTTCTTATTATTACCCATGAAGAATGGTATTCCCAAATAGGTACATGGTAGGTTTACATTCTGGAAATCCAGAATTTGAATAATCTTTCTTTTAATGGTTGTCTTTGTATTGAACACATAGAATTCTTATTTCTGTGTGTTTACCTTATGCCCAAAAATTAGTGAATACAAATCTAGAACTTGTTTGATATACTTAGCTTCCTACATTGGTGCTTTACCAAATAGAAAAGTATCATTAGCAAACAATGAATGTATAACAACAATTTTGGTATGAGGAATTTGAATACCCTTCCATAGACCCTGTGACTATTTGGTTTTGATTGATCTAATCAATGCTTATGTTATTATAATGAAGAGAAAAGGTGAAAAGGGGTATCCTTTCCTTACACGTTGACATTATCATAATCCACCCAAGATTTGCCTATGAAACTGCTCATCATTTCATTTGCCATTATTTCTAATTCCAAAAGGAGGTAATCTTTCTTTGGTATGGATCCTCACCATCAAATTTTTGTAGGCTTTTTGAAGATTTCCTGCCCCTTTTTTATTTAAATTTAATCCTTAATCTATCTTTGACAAACATGTAATTGATATCCAGAGGCCTAATGGTTGATTTTATTTATTATAAGGTCTCAATGATTCTTCATCATATGCTGGAACACTATCCAATTCCTCAAGAACCTCAGCTTTCGAATCCAGCATCCTTTCCAAGAAATTTTATTTTAATTCCAGCTCTCCCTCCATTAAAAAATTATCTTGATCTGTTAGCCCGAATAAATCATAGACCACCTCCAATTCCAAGGGTACTTTCTGCTCCTTATCTTTGTTATTAATCCCTAGACCTGACCCACTGATATTGTCTTCCTTCCTCATCCCTTGATCTTTCCCCTTTACACATTCTTTTTCATTCTAGGACACTTTATTTTAGGATGGTTTAAAGGGAGTAGGTCACCTTGAACTGAAGACTCGCAACTGGTTTTTTTTGAGTTTGAATTCATCTCTTTACCTCCATCAATATGCAAGGAAGAGGCTTGCCTTTTAACACTATTCACTAGTGATGAGATTGTATCCTCATTGTCCATTGGGGATTCAATGAGGATATACCTTCTAGAGTCTTCAAAAGAGGATTTATGCTCCATAGAATCCTTTGTATCGAAGTTTTTGAACTTGTTTAGAAAAGGTGAGGATTTAAGTCTTCCTTGAAATGTTTCCATTAATATTTTTATTTCTTTTTTCTCGAATCCATGTTTTCGCCACCTTCTTCCTGGAAAGAAGCACACCCATCTAAAAAGTTTGTTGACTTCCTAATTTTGTTTGGGGGTCTGCCCCTTCCCCTTTTTGGAGGTATCAGAGTGGCCACTTTGTTACAATAATCAGATCCATCTTCATAAACTAGGTTGTTGTTAATTCCTGGCTCCATAGCGGTCGTAGTATAGTCCTTTAATTCGTTCATGCCTCTGCCTTCTGCCATTATTTGGTATATTATTTCTTCAATCATTTTTGTTTGAGTATCAATCAATCACTTCAACACAAAGGCTTGCATGTCTCGATTGGTGATGTGGGTATCAACAGAAACTTGGGAATGGTGTTTAGTCCCACTAAGACCCTTGAATATGAGAAGCTCCTTTATCTTTGACATCACACCCTCGTGAATCCCCCTAGTTCTGTTGTTTCATTCTAGGGTGATGATTATCTTGAACCTAGAATGTTGGCAGATGATAATCTGTAGCATATGAGGAACTGACATGGGCTTGTCCCAAAAGTATATCTCACTATACTTGAGAAATTTTGTATTATGAGCTAGGAGAGATTGTGGTAATCTTCCATACTGGAGAAGTATAGTTGATAATATGGCAGAGAACAACTAAGAGGGGGTAAATTAGTTGTTCATAAAATTCAACTTCAAAACCCTAACCTTTCAAAAAAATCAAGCATAAACTACTAAGATCTGATATGATTAATAAACCATGAAATATAGAAGCATCCATAAATCAAAAACACATCCACAATGCTTGACACAAATATTTTTATCGTGGAAACCCTGTTAGGGGAAAGACCACAGTGGAGTTGATTACTCGCAATAAGTAAATACCTTGTTAGAAGTATAAATCTATTACAAGAATGGTGAATGCACATACATTCAGGCTCACTTCCTAGGGCTCATTGCTCAAATGAAAATTGTGGGGCTACAACCCTAAGGAAGGATCATTGCCTTACAAAAGATCACTACAATGATCTGAGATTTTGGTGAATTGTAGAAATGACATCTACCATATGTTTGATACAACTCTAATGTAGCACAATGAACATCTTTGTTCAACCCCTTGTTGAAACACTTTTGATTACCATTGAATCGGGATCTTGCTCTACTAGCAATCTCTAACATTTGCATCCACGATCTCTCTAATTTTTCACTAATTCATCATCTTATATCAAGAACTAGGTTGGCAAAACCTAATTATCTATCTCTTCAAATAATCACGCCAAATATCATGTTTCAAATCCATCTTCGACCATCAAATCATAGTCACGACCTATAACAACCACCTCAAGATCATAAATCGCTTCGAATTCACACTTTAGAACTTGTGCAACACAATTTACAAACCCAATCTGCCAAGAACAAAGATAATGATAAAAATATTATTATTGACCAAAAATTATACCAATTTGATCCTTTTGATCCATGTGGATCACCAACTCATCAAGAACATACTTCAAGAACATCCTATAGCATCATGGTCAACACTCAAAAACACAAATCCACCACAGCCATTGGATTTGCCAACACTTTTTTCCGAACCTCAAGAACACAATCAACAAGGATTTGATACAATAAAAATATGTCATGTGGACCTCTGAAGTACAAACCCTTTGAATTGAAGACACATGAGTATGTCCCAAACACACTCCTAGATGCGCACCAAGAAATTCCAATTTGATTGTGCACACTAAACCTCTTTCTATCTTCTTGTCAACATTGGATGTCACTTTGTATTCCAGTCACCAACTCTGACTTTGTATTATGCCCAAATCTTCACGATATCCTCTGAAACTTGGAGTGAACTAAGTACAGACCTTCTTTGAAACAACTTCTATGTGTGCGACCTCATATCTACAATATTTGATTCTGATCGGACTTCTAAACATCTTGTTTCACTAGCTAACCTGCAACAATTAAGTTAGCAACAAACAAATAGACCTTCTGATCAATTCTTCTAAAATGTTGACATCAATGACAACACATCCAACTTCTAACTTGCCAACAGTGCACCTGTTCTATTCCCTTAAAGTCAACAATCCTCCAATATAACTTTCATACAAAACAAAGATATATAACATAGAAGAAGAAAAATTTGAATAACCGTTCTCATTGCTATGTCTGCATTGGGGTCTCGTTAACATCTGCCTCTCATAAAAGAGGAGGGATTATATTAAATTTCTCATTTCTATGATGGATTGAATCTACACTATGTTTCACTTCTGGGAGTAAAAAGTTATAATTCCTTATATCATTACTATGGGGCTGATAATGAGGATCCATGTCAAGGGCACGAGCCTCTGAATAATGAGGATCCAAGTCAAGCGCACGAGCCTTTAAATCCCTTTTTTGTCGACGGAGTGGATCATCTAACCATCTCTTTTCTCCTTCAAAGAACTCTGTGCTCTCATCATTTTCATAAAATATATTTTGAGACCACTCCCCATGTCTAGTTATAGTCTTAATATAGGCTGGAATGTCTTTCTCCAAATTCATTAATAAGCAAAACCTTTGGGAAAGGAGAATATTTACAAATGTTGAAGGATCAATTTCCGAAAAAAAATCCTAATTTGTTCCCAATAATTTCCAATATATTCCAGAGGCAGATTGTGCAGTGGTATCCAAAAGGGGATGCATTTCATTCTGCCTTGGGCTAAGTTGAAGTTGGGAGTCCAAGCTTGCATATGAATGTCTGATCTTTTATAGAACCAGCCTTTGTTCTCTAAAATCTTATCTCTCCATTCTTTAGACTTGAAAAGAACCATAAAAACCCATTGAGATTGATCTAAATATATAATCTCCTCAAAAAAAATTCATTCCATGGTAATCCAATTTACTAAATCAAAAAATGGAATGGAGATGTTCCAAAACTTAAAGATTAGGGCTCTATTTTGAAAATCCTTAGCTTTGTGCAGGACCATATCGTCAGAAATTTTGATGCTTGGATCTTCATTTTTCCTGAAGTAACTATGACTCTTCCCATCTGCATTTGCCCTCTTGTCGGTATTAAGCTCTTGTTCATTATCCTTTCCATTTACTTCTTGACTGATTTATGGTGTTTTCTGTATGATGTAATACTCTTGTTTCCACACCAGTTTAACCCTTTTCCCATCACCACGTCTCTCCTTATGATATTACATGTATTAAGGTTTCCTCGTGTTGTTCTGTGGTTATCCATTCTGCGTCTAGACCTTCTATGCACTTCTGATCTCCATAATCCATCATCTTCTTGCCTACTCTGAACCTCAAACTATCGGTTTAAGTACCCAATCCTAGCATTCTTTCTCGGGTCCCATGTTCTATCTCCTACAGGGGAATATGTCTTGTGAAATCCCATTGCCTTTTCACATTTCTTACTATGTCTGAACGTTCTTTGCCTCTGCCTTCATACCCATATTGGGTTACCTGGATAAAACCATTATGTGATTGTTACCTTGCTCTTTTCCATGTCCAATCCCTGCCTGAAGACACAGTGCCTTTGCGTTCATACCCATATTGAGTTTTCATGAGGAAGCCATTAGGCAATCGTTTTTTTCTTTTCCTTGAAGACTGAAACCATTCACCATTCCTCCCTCTTGGTTCATCTATGTTTTTGCAATAAATAAAGATATTACTTAATTAAGCATTAAGGTAGCTACAATCCTAGTAGTCATAACCCCATATATACTTCAAGATTAACGATGTAGAAAATTACTTGAACAATTTGTAGGTATTTTTGTTTCTACCCTAACTTTTTTAAACATAATTCCCTCATTGTTTTGGTATATATAGGAACATCCCTAATGCCTTAAATAGGATAATTTTCATGCAAAATATTTTTAGTTTCTCAAGAAACCAAATTCATCCTTGGAGTCATGCTTTTGGTATTCGATCTCTCTACAAATGGAAGTTCCTTGGTGGTGATTTCTTCTTACTCAAGGTCCTAGTTTTTATGTCATACTTTTGGTATTCAATCTCTCTAGAAATGGAAGTTCCTTGGTGGTGATTTATTCTAACTCAAGATCCTAGTTTTTATCACTTTGTTATGGATTAACATTGATGGAAGTTACATCTGAGGAATGTCCATGACTAGTGAAGATTAGGGGTGGAGAGAATCTTTCTTGATTAGAGCAACATATTATTGATCCCAACTATATAAGTTGGGAAATAAAGGATGCCATTAGAGTAAGTTTGTTGAGCATACTTGTTATTTGTATTTGGTGTAGTTTATGTTGCTAATTGTTTTTCTTAGATGAAGTAGGAGCATATCAAGATTCAGTAGAATAGCTTTCTATTGTGGTAAGGTCTATGGTTGGTATAGATAACGTATGTTAGAATTAGGCCAACTCGCCATTGTTGTTGCCATGGAAATTGGTTTGGCTTTCAATACGTGTTGTGTGTTGGTGGTTGGTATGGTTGTTGAGTTTGTACTCCCTATGGCATTTAACCTTACCAAACTTGAGGGGTTTGACTATACCATAGAGGATATTTGCAAAAGAATTTGAAAATGGAGCATTGTAGGATAAGGGGTCTTGAGGGGTGACTTAAATTTCACTCCATGGTTTCTATTGTGCGAGGTAAAATACTTGACCATCTTCATCCTCCAATGCTTTCGATCATGGTTGTTCATATCTATCTTTCATATTTATTGTCATCTTATATTTCCTATCTGACTTCTTTAGTGATAATGAGGGTAGTATTATACTAATATATATGTTGCTTCATCTTGATCCTTCTTTGCATGCAAGTTACCTAGTTGAGTCACCATGTGTTTGAATATATTCTTTTTCACATTCTTTAGCAAGTTAGTGAGTTCCATCCTAGAGACACCTACAGCTTTCATCACAATTACTTTCATAAGATTCATGTCTTATCCATTATGGAGCATGAGTAATTCATGAAAATTTGGTAAACTTCCCCCCACATGAATTGAGATATATTTGCCACTCCTTTTATATCTATATTTTGTCATCTCTTATAAGGTGTTTCTAAACACCTCCTTCACAAGTTTAGATGACAAATAAGGTGAATTCTAGGACAACATTATCACATAGTACATACCAAATTTGCAAGAGGAATCAAATTTATATGAGATTATTTGCAAAGGGACAAATAATCTAATTCAAATCAGTTACATATAGTACATCTACATGTTGGTAAATATTATATTTGGTATGACTCATTGTCCTTAATTTGACCCACCAAAAGGGTTAAGCTGGAGAGCATGATCATCTATCAAGTTTGTCATCTCTTATAAGGTGTTTCTAAACACCTCCTCGAAAGGAAAGGAAAGGTATTTTCATAGTCCACGACAAATGAAAAATAAGGTGAAATTAAAAGTGATTCTTGTTGGACATTTCAGCACAAAATTATCATATATTACATACAAACAATTTTAGAGAGATTACATATTGGGATGTGTCATCTTTCTTGCCTTGTTCTCTGTGCCAACCCCCTCTCATCCCCTCTCTTTTTATGCTATCTTGGTCTATCACTAATCTATTTCTTGTCTCAAAAGAATTCTATCATTATAATGATGGGTCTAGAGTGTGATATGAAATGTTGATCAAAAACAAGTATCACACAATCTAATCTAAAAGTAATTTCACCAAATTCATGGATTGTAGACATTTGTGATCTTTAGTTTAAATATGTGGTAGTTGAGATTGATCCTATAAGGCACAAATTTGATTGACAATTTTTTCCAATCCTATTCAAATTCTAGTACATTCATAGAATCCAAGGCAGTAACTTTTAGACTATGAATTAAATCTACATGACATTGAAATAAAATTTTATCAATGAAATTTTATTAACAATGGTTTTAGAAGAAACTACCCCTTCCTCCGCATTCAATTTTCAACATTTATTACAACTATTTATCCAACTCTATAATCTAAATTAATTATTTATAAAATGATTACAATTTTTTAAATTAAATATTAAACATTTCAAATTCGTATCCACTTAAAATTAAAAGTCATTGTATGAGAAATATTAATGACGTGAAGGATTCAAAAAGCCCGCGCGAATTTTATTTGCGTATGACGCGAAAATAATATTAATATAAAACTCAACTAAAATTTGATGTTCACAACAATAGCGCCTGTAGCTCAGTGGATAGAGCGTCTGTTTCCTAAGCAGAAGGTCGTAGGTTCGACCCCTACCTGGCGCGATTTTTAATGTCAGGTTTTCATTATATTTTTATAATATTTTTTAAAAAAATAAATAGAAAAATCATATATTAATAATGACATTTGCAATCCTCCTCTTTGTGATATTAGCTATTTATTTTAGTTTCACAATACATTTAATTAAGTCGATGGAACATTCATCATTTCGAAATGAGATATATAGATATGACATCTCTTTTCTATTGAGAATGAATAAGTATTTTTTAAAATTATTCATTATTTTTTAAAAAAAATTTTTTTTTTTTTAAATTATTTATTATTCTTTTTAAACTATTTATTATTTTTTTAAATACAATGAATTTATTTTTTTGCTTTCTAATTAGTGCTTCATTCTGATGATGGATCATGTAGTATAATCTGAAACGTTGATGATGAAAAATTACACGCAGTTTAAACCAGAAATGCGAGAATCTGTTATAATGGACTGTGGAAATCACATGACTTTAAATGAATTTATTGTCAAGATTCTTATTTTTAACATTCCCAGTATTTGAGAGATCATCTAACTTAAGAATTTGGGGTTCATAATACATATCAACAACAAATTGATTTAGAAGAGAAGGATCACCAATCCAAAAATATTATGGCATTATTTGTTCGTAATTCAAAAAGTAGCAAAACAAGGTTATTGTTCATTTACAAAAATAGGCCCAAAGGCCTAGCTACTACCTTAGAGAATTAAACATTATAGAACTAACAACCAAGACACAACTTGGGGTACATTAACAATCAGCAATGGACTATGAAATTTGTTAACCGAAACAAAAATAAATCTGGAAGTTATGGCATTATTAACAACCAACACAGCTTGGGTACATTAATAGGTTGGGTACATTAACAGCTTGGGTACAGTATGGCATTATTTGCTGGTCCATATTGACCACATTAATTTATTATCTTCAAAGTACGGTTAAATTGTCAAAATTCTCATTTTTAACACCCCTAGCATTTGAAAGAACGTCATACTTAAGAATTTGGGTCACAACGTAGATCGCCAACAAATAGATTTAAAAGAGAAGGATCACCTATCCAAAAACATTATGGCATTAATTGTTGATCCATATTGACCACATTAACATAAAGATTAGCTAAGCTACTTAGATTTACAATTGTGTATGAGCGAGAATATCATTTGATAAAATGCACAAATAAAAATGAATTGAAGTATTATGGTTGGGTTTATATAGGGATTTGAATTTTGACTTGCATATTTTAGAATTTAGCATTAAAGTTCTGACCATGTTCATTAGGATCCCATAAGATGGATATAAATTAATGAACAACATAATGGGATTAGTGGGAATCCTACAATTCCCTAGAAATTATCTTTTGAGTTGATCATGTGTTGTGATTGATCCTATGGGTTGACTCAAATACCATTAATATAAGCTTTCATCTTAGGATAGAGGAAAAGTTTGCAAGGTACGTCTTTGTGCTTCACCATCTTGAGTGTGAGTGTACTTAAAAATTAGATGTATTTTTGCATAATACTGTTTCTCACAACTTACCCATTCTAACTTAGTAGAAATGTGGGCCTTATTTTTGTTTTTGGGTCTTTGGCCAGAGTTCTTATGAATCGTTGATTTTGAGATCTATGTTCAATCCTTTTGGCTACTTATTGGGTAGTGTTTGGTTATATTTTTTTGACTTGTGAATGTGTATGTCTTGATTCCCTTTTTGGTTTAGATGGTTATATTGCACTAATCATTTGAGCTTGTTCAATATGCCAATTCTTAAATTTGATGCTCTTTTATTTTATTTTGATGCAAGATGATGTGTTGGAGTTGGATGACAAATTATATCCACAAAGAAGGTACAAAAGTTCTCATTCTAGGGAGTAATTAATCAATTGGCATGCTTAGGTAGAATTTTAGTCTATAATAACATTTGCATCTCATGAAAAGTGCATCCATTCTTTTGCTCCCCACTTTCCTATGTGTCTTCTTCCTTATGAACTTTCAGAGTTTGAAAAAAACATTTGCATCTCATGCAGAGTGCATCATTGCTTCTACTTCATGATTTCTTATGCATTATATTCTTTGTGAACATTAGAATCGGTAAGCATCTAATATAAAATGAATCCCTACTTTCGCTCCCTTATTTCTTGCATGTCTTCTCGATTGTGGGATATTAGAGTCTATAAGAACATTTATATCCCATGCAAAGTGTATCTCTACTTCCACTTCTTACATCCCCATACACCTTTTTCCTAGTGGACTTATAGAGTTTACAAGCATATATGCATCCAATGCAAATTTTATCCCTACTTCTATTCCCCACTCTCTTGCATGCCTTTATTATTTTGCAACTTTAACACATATCTTTTTGTAATTTAATGTTCCTTCTACTTTGTGGAATTTTGGTTTTTCATACATTTTCATTCCATGTGATGTGCATTAATGCTTTCATTCCTTGCTTTCTTATGCACCTTCTTCCTTGTAGAATATTTTACTCTAAAATTAGAGTTATATCTAATGTGAACTTCATCCTTACTTGCAATTCCCATTTTTCTACATGTCTTCTGTTAGGAATAAAAGTCCACCAGCACAACTGAGAGGGGGGTGAATCAGTTGTGAGATAGATTATTAAACATTAAACTTTATAAACCAAAACTTCAATTCAAATAATAACACAGTAAATACCAACACAATAACACAATTATTTGTTGTCGAGGAAACCCTATTAAAGGTAAAATCCCGGTGGGAATTAGCACCCACAAATGATGTACTGAGAGTATAGTATCCCTGTTAAAAGATTTAGCCTTGTTAGGAGCTTATCACAACATTACACTACATAGTCCCTGTTAAAGGACAGACCATGTTAGGAGTCAAGAGTAACAGTGGGCTCACTGCCCAGGCACACTACCCAAAGAAGGTTAAAGCCACCCTCAAGAATTTACAATCCGAACAAGTGTATATAATAAATATACAATCCAGTGAATTATTTGATAGCAATTGTCTTTGCTTGGTTAGTTCCAATGAAGTACTATAATCACAAACTTTGCTCTACATCCAGCAACCAATCAAGCTTCACAACTTTCACACTTCTCTATCTTTTCAATTACCTTCTCATCATACATCCATCTTTTCAAAAGAAAATATCTCTCGTATATGCCCTATTACAATAATTGATTAGGTCGGCCAATTAAGCTTTCCCAATATACAAATAATTATTTAACCCCTTTCTAAGATACACACGGTACCTAAAACAAGTAAACATCAATTACAATACATCAGATATAATCCAAGATCCGCAATACGCAATCCACAGTGCACACTACATCTCTGAAGTCGGCCCCAAATAGGTCTCCTCTAGAATACACGCCTCATCTTACGTCACCAACAGTCACACAACTTGCGATCAATAACAAACATTCCTCAATATACCTTTTGTCATCTCTTAAGCTCGCATAACCTGAATCATCATCGCTTGTAAGATATCCCCAAAACACAAAGACTCGCTCTGTCAAGCATCACTGTCATAGTTCAGAAACCACTCTTCACTAACATCTATAACAACTCCAATATGCAATATTAAGCCAAGCGACCTTAGAAATAAGATCATCACACATCCTTCTTCATATCATCATCTTCGCTCATTTTGATTCATCCGTACAGTATTCGTACACTTTTGTCAATCATCATACAATAGTAATAACCAGTATGTTCTCTCTACATAAACATATGTTGACATCAGTGACAAAACATGAATGCCAGCAACATCAGTAGTACCCAATTCTAATATCATCCAACAATCTCTCCCTTTGGCATTGATGGCTACATATGGGACAATCCATCAACCCAAAAGTACTCTCTCTCAATACAATTTTCTCAATATCCTCAACACAATTCTCCCTAAAGCAGTAAGGTTTTTCACATAGAATCTCTCCCCCTTTGACAACAATGGCAAAGCGTGGGCCATAACTCTTCTTTAATCTCCTGTAAGGTGTAGCTTTTTCAAATCTTCATGTCTAGCAGCCAAGTGCAAAATCACTCCCCCTAAGGAGTAGATCCATACATCAAGCCTAGAAAATGATATAGCTCTGAAAGACATTGGACTGATGCATGCCTAAATCAATTAATTACTACATGGAGGGGCTCTCACCCCAATCATGCTTCTGAGATACTCAAAAGCATCTTTTGGCAAAGGTTTTGCAAATGTATCTGTTATTTGTTCCTTTGTGCTAACATACTCCAGTCTAATCTCTTTCATTGCTACCTTGTCTCTCAACAAATGGTACTTAATAGAAATATGTTTAGTCTTTGAATGCATTACAGGATTCTTTGACATATTCACTGTGCTAGTGTTATCACAATGGATAACCACTGGCTCTTTAAAAATTATTCCAATGTCCAGCATTTGTTTCATCCAAACAACTTGTGTACAATTTAAAGCAACAGCAACATACTCAAAGTCAGGAGTAGACTGAGAAATACAGTCTTGCTTCTTACTTAACCATGAAACCAGCCTTTTTCCAAGGAAAAATTCTCCACCACTTGTACTCTTTCTAGCATCCACACTACCTGGCCAATCAGCATCAGTATAAGCATGTAAAATAAAGTCATCTGATTTTTCATACCATAATCCATACTCTATTGTTCCTTTCAAGTATCTAAAAATTCTTTTCACAGCAGCAAGGTGTGTCTCTTTAGGATATGTTTTATATCTTGCCACAATTCCAACTGCATTGGAAATATATGGTCTGGTGTGAGTTAGATATTGTAGACCTCCAATCATTGATTTGTACTTTGTCTAAAAAACACTCTGAGTTTCATCATTATTAGTAAGTTGATAACCACTCACCATGGGTGTCCCAACAGGTTTACAATCTTCCATTCCAAACTTTTTCAACATTTCCTTAAGGTACTTGGTATGAGATATAAAAAAATTCATTCTTATTTGGATTAATTTGCAAACCAAGAAAAAATTTCATCTCACCAATCATTGACATTTCAAATTTGTTTTCCATTTGTTTAGAGATTTTTTTACTCATTTTATCATTGCCTCAAAAAATGATATCATCAACAAAACATTCTATGATTAGGATTCCATCTTAACCAGTTCTTAAATATAAATTATTGTCTACATTACCTTTTCTAAAACCAAGACAAAGTAGATACATGTCTAGTCTTGCATACCATGCTCTCGGTGCTTGTTTTAGTCCATACAATGCTTTCTTCAACTTACAAACCATGTCTTCATCTTCTGTCAAAGGAAATCCATTGGGTTTCTCTATGTATACTTCTCCTTCCAAATATCCATTCAAGAATGTAGATTTCACACCCGTCTTCAATATACTTTAAAGTTTTTATGTGCAACATAAGTAAGAAATAATCTCACAGCTTCCAACCTAGCAACATGAGCATATGTTTCTTCAAAGTCTATGCCTTCTTGTTGCAAGTAGCCTTTACAAACCAATCTAGCCTTATTTCTTACCATTGTTCCTTCCTCATCCATTTTGTTTCTGAAAACCCATTTGGTTCCTATCACATTTTTGTTTTTAGGTCTTGGAACCAATTCCCAAGTTTTGTTTTTCTTTATATGTTCTAGTTCTTCCTACGTAGCTTTAGTCCAAGATTCATCTCTACATGCTTCATCAGTAGTTTTCCACTCAACTTGAGAAATCAAACAAATTTCATCTCTTACTTTTGATCTTGTCATCATTCCTTTACTTGCATTACCAATTATTTGATTTTCAGGATGGTTCTTCTTAACATACCTCGAAGTCTTAGGAGTTTCAGTAAGCTCAATTGATTCATCTTCAATCTCCAAAGATTTTGTGGGATCAGCAGTTGCATCTTTTATCTCTATAATCTTACCACAGTCATACATTCTTTCCTGAATTTGAAACTTTTCATCTATCCTCACATTAGTGCTTTCAATCAACTTCCTCAATCTCAGATTGAAACATTTATAAGCTTTTCTCTTAGTAGAATAACCAAGGAAGATACCTTCATCACTTCTAGCATCAAACTTCCCTATCTCGTCATCTCTTTTGATATAGCATTTACTTCCAAATATTCTAAAATATTTTACAGGAGTATGATCAAACCATAATTCATTAGGAGTCTTACTTTACCTTCTATGTTCTAAATTTTGTTCAAGGTGTACACAGCAGTACCAACAGCTTCTCTCCAATGAACATGTGATTCATTTCCTTCCAGTAGCATAGTTCTAGCAGCATCTAATATTGTTATGCTTCTTCGCTCTGCTATCCCATTCTATTGTGGTGTCCTAGGAGAAGATGTATGTCTGAATATTCCATTCTCTTCACAGTAGGTATTAAATAAATTTGAAGTAAAATCACCACCTCTATCTGATCTCAAACATTTTATCTTTAAACCTGATTCATTCTCAACTTTTTCTTTGAATATCTTGAATTTGTCAAATGCCTCAGATTTCTCTCTTAAATATGTAACCGACATCATTCTAGAAAAGTCATCAACAAAAAGTATAAAATACATTTCACCGTAATAAGATCTTGTTCTTGTAGGACCACCCAGATCTGTATGTACCATATCCAACTTCCCTTTTGTTGAATAAGATTTTCTTTTAAAACTACTTCTATTCTACTTCCACATAACACACTCTCTACACATAGTGTTAGATGGTTTTACAATCTTAGGTAGATATCTTACTGCATTAGTCATACTTGCCTTCACAATATTATCAAAGTTAACATGACAAAATCTTCTATGCCATAACCAACTGTCATCAACCTTCACAATAAAAACAAGAAGCCTTGGATTTTTTCAATTCAAATACATTACCTCTAGATTTAGTACCAGATGCAATCAAGTCAACAGATTATGCTTAAGTCCGTCAACAAGCAATACATTGTCACTATTAGTTTTTCCATCCAGAGAAATAGATCCAACTCCAATGATAAGCTTACGAGTATTGTCACCAAATCTAACAACACCACCATCATATCTTTTCAGACTAATACACTTGTTTTTATCTCCAGTCATATGATGTGAACAACCACTATCTATAACCCATTTAGATTTCTTTTCAACACGAGATACTAAGGCTTTTTATTCATGTATAGGTTCATCATTAGAAACACCTTCAATAGCATAGTAAAATTTCTTATCTTTTGGATACTTTGATTTTTGAAACTTAGGTTTATGTTTTGGAACCCTTGTATGACATCGAGATGCAAAATGACCTATCTTGTTGCAAGAAAACCATTTCAAAGATAACTTGCCTTCAAATTTACCCTTACCTCTCTTTTCTCTTCTATTGATCAGGGCTACCACTTCATCTAGCTTTCTTTATTCTTCTTGTATTTGTTCTCATTCATCAGCATAGTCTCCAAGTTCTTCTCTCAAGTCACTATTGTTGGTGCTCGCAATTCCAGATAAGGTCTTTTGTTTCTATGCACAGTCACCTTGAATGATGACTCAATTTTAGGTAGAGAATCTCCCAGTTCTGCGGCCTTAAAAGTAGTTAGATTTCCAATCAACATCTCTCTATTGAATTTTGTTGTCAAAGGCACAATTTCTTCTATAGCTTGTACTTTAGTTCTGTATACAGGTGTCATAGATCTAAGAATCTTCTCAATCACTACTTCCTCATTATAAGTACCTCCAGAGTTCCTGATGCCAGTAACCACTTCAGTAACTCTCTGTGCGTATGCTCTAATGTTCTCATCATCTTTCATTTTCAATAATTCCATCTTTGTCTTCTATTTTTGTAGCTTCATCTATTTTGTAAACTTATTTCCTTCATACAGTGCTTCCAATCTTGTTTAAATTTCATGTGCAAAATCTAAGTCTTTTACTTATGTGAATTCACCTTCAGAAAGTGGGTTGATCAATGCTTCCCTCGCAACCATGTTACATGAAAATAACTTCTTTTCATCTTCATTAACTTTATCTAGTTCATCCTCATGTATTTATCTTTTCCTTTCTTTTTGTGATCATCTAGTAGTCGATTCCCAAACATAGCAAATGTGTTCTCATCTTGTTCTTCCAACTGTCAAATTTTTTAGGATCAAATTTCAGACTATCCTTCCTGTAGTAAGTCATCTTCAGGATCACCTCAAGTTTTTAAGCTTTCTCTCTAAGGACCAGCAGCTCTAATACCAATTGTTAGGAATAACAGTCCACTAGCACAACTGAGAGGGGGGGTGAATCAGTTGTGAGACAGATTATTAAACATTAAAATTTATAAACCAAAATTTCAATTCAAATGATAACACAGTAAATACCAACATGATAACACAATCCTTTTTGTCGAGGAAAACCTGTTAAAGGTAAAACCCCGGTGGGAATTAGCACCCACAAATGATGTAGTGAGAGTATAGTATCCCTATTAAAATATTTAACCATGTTAGGAACTTATTACAACATTACGCTACATAATCCATGTTAAAGGACAGACCCTAATAGGAGTCAAGAGTAACAGT
Organism: Thuja plicata; assembly: GCA_018584345.1. Taxonomy (NCBI): domain Eukaryota; kingdom Viridiplantae; phylum Streptophyta; class Pinopsida; order Cupressales; family Cupressaceae; genus Thuja; species Thuja plicata. Next base: position 5,072,456 of record MU226176.1, on the reverse strand, counting down.
GGGCTCACTACCCAGGAACATTGCCCAAAGGAGGTTAAAGCCACCCTCAAGGATTCACAATTTGAACAAGTGTATATAAGAAATATACAATCCAATGAACTGTCTGATAGAAATTGTCTTTGCTTGGTCAGTTCCAATGAAGTAAGTTATAATCATAAACTCTGCTCTACATCTAGTAGCCAATCAAGCTTCACAGCTTTCACACTTCTCTGTCTTTTCAATTACCTTCTCATCGTACATCCATATTTTCAAAAGAAAATATCTCTCATATATACCCTATTACAATAATTGATTAGGTCGGCCAATTAAGCTTTCCCAATATACAAATAATTATTTAACCCCTTGCTAAGATACACACGGTACCTAAAAAAAGTAAACATCAATTACAATACATCAGATATAATCCAAAATCTACAATCCATGCTCGCAATCCACAATGCATGTTACCTCTCTGAAGTCAGCCCCAAATAGGTCTCCTCTAGAATACACGCCTCAGGTGGCGTCACCAAAAATCACATGACTTGCGATCAATAACAAACATTCCTCAATATGCCTTTTGTCATCTCTTAAGCTCGCATAACCTGAATCATCATCGCTTGTAAGATATCCCCAAAACACAGAGACTCACTCTGTCAAGCATCACTATCATAGTACAAAAACCAGTCTCCACTAAAACATCTGTAACAACTCCAATATGTAATATTAAGCCAAGTGACCTTAGAAATAAGATCATCACACATCCTTCTCCATATCATCATCTTCGCTCATTCTAATTCATTCGTACAGTATCCGTACACTTCTGTCAGTCATCATACAATAGTAATAACCATTTTGTTCTCTCCACATAAACATATGTTGACATCAGTGACAAAACATGAATGCCAATAGCATCAGTAGTACCCAATTCTAATATCATCCAACATCTTCTTCCTTATATAATTTTGGGTTCTATGAGAAATTTCATCTTATGTAAAGTGTATATCATGTCCCACCTCCCAATAATTGACCCTTTGTGGACTTTTTCCTCCTTGCATGTTGCCTCAATGTGTTCCTACTACTAAATTTTATATATCCATTTGTCACAATTATTATTGATAGACTATCAACACCTCTTGTGATATTTATCAAACTCCAATTCGTATTTGGTTTATATTGTATGCTTTTTGACCTCCCATGCACATTTATAGATCTTAACTACATCTATGTCTCAAATATTTATGATGAAAATACAAGTCTAGTACTAAATGCATTACTTTTAATTATTTTATATGGAAATTATTATGCCTAATAAGTTATTCAAATTCTTTCTACTATATGTTGATCACTCTAAAGGATGAATAAAAAATGTTGGTTCTTTTTTTCTGAGGAAATGAGGTATAGGAACCATGGGCCTTTTTGTGGGGTAAATGGGGTATAGGAGCCATGCACATGTGACTACGAAACCCTCCATTCATCAACCTATAAATCAATACCTAAAGGTTGTCAATTCACATGAAGGTTTTTTATCTACCTTATGGTTTCATTGAATAGATATAGAAGGAAAATATTTTTTAAATGGACGTATTAGTTTCATGTCATTATTTTGACTAAAATAATCCTTATGACCCAACTTAATGACATTGTATATTGTGCTTTGAGAAGTGGCCCTTAGGGATTTCAAGATTCTTTCCTATGAATTCATAATTCAACAATAATTCACTAAAAAAATAAATGGAATATAGAGTAACACTTTTAATCCTTTTGATTAATTCAAATTATTACATTATTTTAAGTATAAAGATTCATGTTAGTTTGACCTAGGCATTCAAATTTATTTAGAATTCAAAAATTGTATTATGATTGTACAAAGGTCGCCTAGAAATGCATAGTCAATGAAGTCTCCTTCCACTTCAACTCTAAATTATGCTTACTTTGTGCAAATGAGGATTATGTCTATAATTTTGGATGAATTAAAGAAGATCAAGAATCTTTTTCTATTTATATAGAAGGGTGTGGGATTGCTTGATATATGTAAGTAACTCCTTACTACAAATATTTATGAGTGAAAGATGAAACTTTAGAGATGAATACCACTTATGTTTAGCCTGGTATATGTTGGGTCTGGTGCAAATCTAGGTACTATGGGTATAGATGATATAATGATAGATTTATATTGATTTATATTACTGCGGATTGGATGTGTGATCTCCCTAGATGTGATGAATCCCAAACTCTATTATTTTTTGCTTACTATTTACTTGCTTGGTATTTTTACTTATGGCGTTCATCACTCCTATGAATTCCTTAAATTCTATCCTATGTTAATATATAGGATATTCTATCTAAGAAACCCTAGATGGACAATAGTTGGGTTTGCCTAGATAGCAAGAGTAATGACTAAATCCTCAAAATTTAGTTGATGATGATCAGACTTGGAAAGAAATGTTGTACAAGTTTAATTAAGGGTTTCAAATTAGAACAAAATTTTAGAAATGTGAGGAAATCCACAAAGACGGGGTTAGATCTTTCGTCCTAATCTTAGAATGAAGTTAGTGTTTTCGTCTCAAGTACCACCCTTAGGAAAATCTCCCAAATTCATGTCAATTTTTAGATGGTGGTGCCCACAAACAATAAGCAAATACATATCGATTTGGGCAAGGGAGATATGGCCCAAAAAGTGGTGCCAATAATTAATTTAAATAGATCACATATAAAATGAGCCATTATTATTAAAATAATTAATAAATTTAAATTTTTATTATAATATTATGGTTCACTTTTATTAAATAAATGAGATATTAGTGCTGGGACATAGGGGACATGATAGTCCTTCCACCTTGAATATTGCTTATCTTTAAGCAATGATAACTTCAAGAGTGTTGCCTATTTCAAGACGAGACAACATTATATAGGTTTATGCTCATTGATTCTCGAAATTGAAACAAATAAACTTTCTTATTTAACCACAAAACTCACTAATTGTGGTTTCCTCTCTCATCTTACTTCATTAATATCCTCATCATCATATGTGTAAGCTTCAACATACTGTGCAAATAATACTGCTAATTTATTAGCATGCTACCCCGATATTATATCTATAGAAATCGTCGATGCTTATTGGTGTGTCCAAAAATGATGCAATTGGTCGCAACATCTTGTCATGGTTGTCCTCATACCTCTTCTTCTTAGAAATAATGATGGATTAACAAAAAAATTCCTTGCATGATACTCAAATACTTCTTTTAAAACAAATGGTGGAAATTATATCTTCCACGATGTCAAACTTTCCTTCCTAGTTTTCCCAAGTGTGGGAAAAATAGAGTGTAGAAAACAACAATATTGAAATGCAAAATAATGTACATGAAGATTTATTTATAATAGTTATTATCTCCAAAATTCCAAACAACTATGTTAAGATGTTCAGTCTTCCTAAAGAGGTTCATTTTTACCATTGCTTCATATAGGGCCCATTTTTTTGTATGTTATCGTGAATGTATTCAAAATACACCAAACATGATCATAATGGAGTATCTTACCTTAGAGAGAATCATTATCTATATTAATACATTGTGTGGTTTAGCTTTTATATGTACTCTCTACCATCCTTCTCATTTTAGCCTATATTGTGGTTCAATCCAAAATACCTTGAAAAATTGCCTCCTTTCCATCCACTTTGAATTTTAATAAAATTATTTGGTAGTTTTGAATAACTTCTTTGAGTGAGTGCAACCATTTCACACCCAATACTAAGTTTGTATCTCTCAATCCCACAACACATAAAAAATCCTAAACTCAATACTCCACCAAAAATAAATTGGTTTGTTTTTTATTAAGGCAAAAATAGGTTTTGAAGGGACCTAAAACCCTTTACAAGGCACTTACAAAGGATATATCCATAAATATCCACACAAAAAAGACAGACCAAAAAGACAACATAACTAAAAATAGATAGCAAAAGACACCAGCCCCAACCCAGCAACAAGCTAGCGCAAGACAACTTACATCAGAAAATAAAACAGAGCTAACCCAAATTTTCAAGGGTTTCAACGACCTCTTCTTCCATCTATTCCATCCTCTGAGAAACCTCTTTCAAATCAATGATATTCTGAGGCATGGTGGAGGTTTCCTTTTTAGTACTGGCTCTCATCCTCTTACTAGGACCAACAGCTTCCTCACATCCGACCTCCTTATCTTGCTCAAGATCCACAATTGACCTTTCCTAATGAAGTTTCTCAAGATGAGCCACCAAAATCTTCATATTATTTTCTCATGTCTTCAATATTTTTCTCATATGTTTCCTTGATCTTTTCAATTGCCTCCATAGTCTTAGATAAACAATTGGTGATCGCCTTCTTCTCTTTCTCCGTCCAAAGCGCACAAATAGAGAGCTCGAGGTAAATCTTCTTAGGATCAACAGGCTTAATAGAAACCCCATGATCACCACCCTCCTTAGCCTTCATAATCTGAAAATTTGATAACAGGGCACGATAGTTCAGCGGAGAGCTTTGATTTCATGGAAGACCCACCTCAATAACCTGAAAGAATTCACCGAATTGTTCTTTGAAAATAAATTGGTTTTTTGTGTCTATTCCCTAGAAGGAATAATATGGCAATATGCAAAAATAACCTTAAACTAGTCAAAATCTTTCACATACAAACATTTCCTAGAAACCAAATTAGCATCTAGATAAAATTATGAGTAGCCACATTATTAATCAACATTGTCACCTTGTGTACTTGAAAGATTCCCCACACTCTTAAAGCATAGCACGTGAGTGCTCCAGAAAGAGTAGTGAGAGTGCCTCTTGTGACATTTTCTCCTTCTTTACTTTTGATCTCTATCATTACCTCAAGCTCAAATCCTTTCGTATTTGTAATGACCCTTGCCAAATATAAATCAGATAATGAAAAATTTAACTTCTTTATTTTAAAACTTGAAAATCATTCAAGAACAATAAAGGAGGAATTAGAGCGCTAAAAGTTCACCCTCTTTGTAATGTTGAACTAATCCCTCTTGGGCTAACTTTCTGAAGTACATTTTTGGATCTTTCTTCTTGAACCTTTGTCAACTTTGGTTGAACTCCTCAAAGGAGGTAATATAATTATGCCCTTCTATCACCATATTGTGATCCAATCACTCATGAGCTACACCATCTAGGTGTAAAGTGGAAAACTTAGCGGCTTCTTATTCAAACATGGGGTTCAAGGAGAAATATGTATCCAACTTCTACAACCATGCTCTAGCTGAACAATCACCTAATCCATCATATGTGTGCATATTGATCTTTCCCAAATATTGTTGAATTTTTGTATGAGGCTAATCCACATAACTTCTACTCCTATACCCATTTCTCCTTTTCATCTCATAATACTCAAAAAAATCCATGTCACAATATACGATTGGATTTAGGAAATTATATTCAGCGTGATACCTCACCATTTCATCTTCTTTTCATCCATGTATAGGTTATTCTTCTTCCAATGGTTTTGTCCCCACTCTTCCCAAAAATTTACCTTTGAATGTCTTTGAGGTTGGGATGATTCAAATGTTGTGATCCTTTGAATTACTTTGTTCTACATTATTTTAATTAGGTCTTCCAAGACTCAATTATTAATTCAACCCTCTTAGGATTTGAACCATCTCTACTATTAATTCTCATAAAATATTGAAATTCTTGTATTTTCTCTTTATCTATATCATACATGGCTTCCTCTATATATACTCATGCTTGTTTATTGAATTTATTTCAATCATATTACTACCTAAAAATCTTACTAAGAAATATAGGATAAAAAATTATTGATAAAGATTGTTGTTTATTCCTTACAATAAAGATATGTTTTCTTGTGATTTTTCTACTAATAATAAAGAATAAAACAATATTATAAAATATATCTTTAAATAATTAAAATTTCAAAATATTAAAAATGTCATGTCATTGAATAATCAATTCACAAATAGCTAACAAGAGTTCATTTCCGTATTAGTGGCATTAAGTAGTATAAGGATTCATTGCCATACTAGAACATGCTAGATTGTGTTCATTGGATGTTGGAAGTAGCAGATTTAATGCATATTTTACTTTGCTAGAAGTAACCTACATCTACAACTATCCTTGATTGATATTTATTTAGTCTTACTAAATTGAGAGTGGTGATAATAACCACTCAGGACCAAGCTAACCTAATCCTCCTATTGTAGTCAAGATGCTTCAAGCAATAGATAATAGTGAAGCACCAAAAAATATTGCCTTCATTTCATAAATGTCCTAAATCTTGAACAATTAAGACCAAGTAATGATAGAAAAATTAGTTTTACAATAATTAGATCATTTCACAAGTGAAATTGATCACTAAGCACAACCATATTGGTGAATTTCAACCTGCCAAATTTTTAATTATATATTTGTCAGGAGTGATACCTACAAGCATGCAAGTTAGTGCAAACAACGACAGGCATCTAGTTTGCTATGCATCTTGATGTCACAAAACGTGTTCTTCAAAATAGGGAATTTTGGTATTGTAGACTTTTAAAGTATGGTTTTCATTGTGGAATATTTTTTTATTTTCCTATGGTTTCATTCTTTATCATATCATGATTGAACTAATCTCCATATTTTATTCATCATCCTAATTATAGAAAATTTATCATGTAAGGAATTTACATCAGGCTAAAGTGTTAAGTTTTAGGATAGCTGCAAATGTAATAGCACTCTATTTTGTATGTGTTTTCCAAATGCAACAATCTCTCTTTCATTTATATTAGGAATGAGGCTAGGAGAGACATGTCCCTTCATGGG